>PVLD010007719.1:0-89361 GCA_004027595.1 Dinomys branickii | reverse complement strand
CACTTTCTACCTGTTACACTACCTCAATTTCTCCTATGTACAAAAATACAAAACGATAAAGTGCAGTTAATGTTTCAGTGACACATTTCCTTGCTTTAATATTTGTTTTGTTTTTTTTTTTCTGCTTTTGAAATGAGCACTTGATTACAAAATACCAAACTACACTCAAAAGAGGGTGTAGAAAAGCCAGCCATTGGCATAGCATGGAGAAGCCCACAAGTAAGAACAGACAGCAGCAGGTGGCAGGAGGTGGAAAGTGACTGAAGCAGTGGTTACAAATGTTCACAGGAAGCTAAAACTATCCAATGGGTTGTGCTCTACAGCCAGCACAGGTTAGACTAGTCACTACCTTGGTGGGTGGCCTCAGTGTGTTCGGGTTCAGATTCTACACAGCAGTACAATTTCTTCCAGTTTAGAGTTCTTGGCTCACACTGATCACAGGGTGGCAGGAGGGTACTGGACCAGTTTATTAGTTTTTCAAAATGCTGTCGTAGACCTGATAGATGTACTGAGAGACCTCAGGAGCTCTACATTTCAGTGACAGCTGTCAAGAGGAAAAGGAGGAGGATTAGTATGGACGCTGGCACAACCCTAAAAGTGCCCAAACAGTCAGTTCAAGAGAACTTCTGGTATAAGAGACCACCTTTCATTGCTGGAGTAGCCAAACATGATCATGTTTTTTTTTTTTTTTTTTTTTTTTTCTGGTACCAGGAATCAAACTTATGACCTAGGGCTTGCAAGGCAGGCGCTATGCCATTGAACTATATCCCCTGCCCCTAACATCATGTTAATAAATGCTGTGGAGTCTAGAATTTTAGTTTCATCCATGTCAGGTTGTAATGTGTTTCTACCCCGATCCTTGTGGGCCTGTGAAGTTAGGAAGTAATCCACACCAGAAACACCAAAGCCTGACTGTAGGGGGAACAGCTGCTCTTATGCTTTGCTAGGAGTTACAGGGATTATTGCCAAGTATGAACAGACATAGGCAAAATCTCTTAACTTGGTGATGGTCATTTTTAGGATCTGCCCCAGCTCCTCAGTCTGACAAGGGGAGTGTGAGTTAGGAAGGCCCAAGGTACCAGTCCTTCCTGGACTGCCCCATCCAGTGTGTCCTCTGAGGACAGAGACAAGCACTGGCAAATTATTATGTAGGTGGGCAGCAATGCAGGCCAACTGCTTAGTCTTTCACTTTCTATGTCTTTAGACAGGCGGAAGGTCAAAAAGGCAGTGGTTTACCCTGAGTAACTAAAGCAGTAGAAGCAGAGTAAAGTAAAAACTAAACGAATTGAAGACAAGAACATTCAAAGATGCTTACTTAAAGGTTTAACACGTTCCCGCCAGCTTGAATCACTGGTGGTACATGCCAACTGTACCAATGAGTGGCTTTCACCACCCAGCAGGACTGTTCCATGCCACCAGATGGACAGTCATGGAAGGACCACTGGTGGTAGTTCAAGCTGGTGGGAATGCATTAACACATATTTCCTAAGGCATTTCCTAAACTGCTGCTTAGTATCTGTCAGGAAAATACTAAGTATTTTCCTGACTTTCAACTCCCTATTCAGGCAGTTCTTGTACCTCTGCCTCTATAGCCTCTCTACTTCAAATGTTCTGGAAAATTCTACTGGGAGAATATGAGGGCTCAGAAGAGGAGGGGGAAAGGAAACTACAGTGGTGGAGAGCAGCTCAGGGGGGCTAGCTCTAAGACTATGGGGGGCTCCTCTCCCCACATGCTGTCCTGCTGAGGAATGCTGCCTTCTTTTTTTTGTTTTTTGTTTTTTTTTGTTTTTGTTTTTTTTTTTGCTCTTTTTAAGACTGGGTCTTGCTATGTAGTTTAAGCTGGCTTTGAGCTCACTCTGTAACTCAGGCTGGTCTTGAACTTGCGACAATCCTCCTGCTTCAGGCTCCAGAGTGCTAGGATTACAGGTGTGCGCCCCCATGCCCAGCTGTCTTCCTTAACAAAAAGCCCAAACTGCCAAAGCCGGGACTGGTGGAGAGTTGTGGCTCGGGGACTGACCAGGCCTAGACTCTGAGCTGTTCTCTGGGGGATGAGGAAGAATCTGTGTCTCTGTTTCTGCAGGGCTCCAAATACCTGGGTCCTCTACCCCTACCCTTGTTTCCATCCAACTTCAACAAGGATCAAGTTTGCTAAACACATGCAATGTAATACAAAAACATAAGATGAGTATTTAAAAAGGCGAAAAACTTGTATGATCTGAAGAGAAACCAGATATAGTGTTTAAATTAAAAATAGTATTCCAGGCAGTCGTGGTGGTACATGCCTGTAATCCCAGCACTCAAGAGGCTGAGGCAGGAGGATTGTTGTGAGTTCGCGACCAGCCTGGGCTACAACATGAGCTCAAGGCCGGCCTGAACTACATAGAAAGACCCTGTAATGTCACATAGAGAGATCCTCTACTGTTGCCATTAATCCCCCTCAAAATAAAAATATTCTGTCACTTCAAACATACTTATCCCATTGTCCTACCACTTTCTGAAGCAGTTCTGTTAAGTCCTCTTTAACTACTGTCTTAGGCTGCACTGTCATGATTGTTCTGAACTGATACAAAACATTACCATTTCATGGTCATTTTGACTTTTTTTTTTTTTTGTCTTTGTGAGACACGGTCTCACTGTGCAGTTCAGGCTGGCCTTGAACTCACTGAAATCCTCCTGCCTCAGCCTCCCGAGTGCTGGGATTATAGGTGTGCACCACCATGCCTGGCTCATTTTGACTTTGAGGCAGAGTGGGAAGCAGAATGGGGCCAGACCCAGTGACTAGACTGGAGAAGGGCATATCACAATGTTTTCACAAGCCCGTCCTCCTGTTAGACAGCATCTGGCAGCAGCCCTCACTGTGATTTTGATCTCACTTCTTAAAGACGTTCATGAAAGAGGACTTGTGGAAATGTCAGAAAGTGGCAAGAGAGATGGGGTAAATGTCTTCAAAGTGAGGGCTAGTATTTTGAGGAAGATTAATGGTGACGTATCTTTTCTGTAATAAGTTTTTAAAACTTTAAATATTCACTGTATATTGATTGTACCTCACAGCTAGGACCCTAGGCCTCCTTTTGTAAAGCTCCAAGGGAAAAGCAGCCTTTCCTGGGCCTTAAGCTTCTGAACTGCTAGTCTTTACATGGCACTTATTTCACTCACTCAGTAATGCTGTCCATCTAGATCCACCAAGGGAGAGGAGCCACTGGTCCTGCCTCCTCAAAGCCGGGACTCTCACATCCACTTGGTGTCCAGTCCGGGACACACACTTCTTCAACTGAACAAATTATCTTTCTAGGTGAGACTTACCTTACCTTACCTCCCTCCTTCTAGGTGAGACATGGCCTTACCCTTACAGGATTAATGTACCTTATCAATGGAGTGTAAAAAAGATTGAGGTCAGGAAGTCCCGTACCAACTTGCTTTACAGGCTAAGGGACTATCATTCTGTACGCACTAGTACGGGATCAGCCAGGCTTGTCCCCCTGGAACACTAAGCTGAGATCGGCTCTGAGGTGCAACAGGTGTTCAGGGTGAAGGAAGGAAAAGAACGGACCCACGTGATTCTGAAGTCTCACGCACCGCTGAGGGAAATGGTTAGATGGAGGCATTGTGGCGAAAGGTTAGAATTCAGATGGCGCTGTGGGCAGAGGGATCCTACCTAGTTACCACTTGGCTGAAGAAAGAAACAAAGGCAAGGAAACATAAACAAATTTACCATTGAAAAACATAGGGGAGGATGAAAGGCAGGTGCAATGCGGACCAAACTGTCACTGTAGTCTTTACCTCCTCCTCTCCTTTCTGTCTCGCCCTCAACCTTCCTGTTTTTTCTTTCATTTGCGTTTATTTTCTGATGAATTTATTCCTAGGCCTTAAACTCTTGCTTCTGTGCACCCTCCGCTTCTGGTTGAAGAAGTTTCTTCTTTCAGCAGGGGTCACCTCAGTGTGACGCAAGCTCCTGTTGGGGTTAATCCCTCCGCGAGCTCTGTAAGTATGGCGGCACATCTTGGGGCTCAGTTCACCAGTAAGTGCTCAATGACCATAAAATCTGTATGTAAACCTTTAAGGTTCAGGCCTCTTCTGCACTTTTAAGCATGTGCAGTAAAATTTCAGCACTATTATGGCCACCAACCCTGTGTAGCTTAGGCGCACTCACAGCAGCACTGTGATGTAGGATGGTACGCGCCGTTTCTGTAAAGTGACGTCTTTCAAATACTTGGTGACTTTTTCGATACAGACACTTCTGATGGCCTGGGTAGTTCAAGGTATTCTTAAAGTAAACATAAAGATCTGAATTTTTTGATCAGCATACTTATGTTCTGGGTCAAATGAATAGATATATTTTTCAGGGGTCACCTCAGAGTATGTTTATGGGAAGAACTCACTATGTTATTTCTCAAGAGTGTGTGTGAATCCACAATTATCTCAGAATAAAAATATTTTTAAAAAATATGAAGCAGAAACTGGATGAACCCTTGTGGTTCCAGTACTTCAGGAAGCTGAGGCAGAAAAATCAAGTTTGAGCTCTGCCTGGGCAATTTAGTGACTTAGAGATAGATACCCTGTCTCCAAATACAGCTCAGGATGCAGCTCAGTTACCCCCCCCAAAAATCCCCTAATAAAAAAAAAAAAGCAAAACACTTCAGTGGGATAAATGGAGAAACTTTGGTCCATGCAAACATTGGATCAGCTTCTGCTGATCTTAAGAGAGAGCCAACTATTGATATGTATAGCCTGGTGGATGCCAAAGCCCTTATGCTAGGTGCCAAACACAGGCTTAGTAAGTTACCTAATGTACAAATTTAATTTATGTAGTATTTTCAAAATGATGCATACAGTAGTTGAACACACAGTGGTTGCCAAAGGTTAGGGTAAGGTGAGAGTCTAATTACGGAGGGAGAAAGAGAAGTTTGTTGTGAGCAACTACATGTCTGAACTGTGTGGTGGCAGTTATAGCAAAGCTACAGTGGTACCTTGGTTCATGAACTTAGTTCTTGCTGTGATTCTGGTCGCAAAACAAATTGGATGAGAACCAAATCCAATTCAATGGTTAGGTTCAATGTCGGTCTTATGGAGAAATTGGATTTGATTGTCATTCAATTCAGTTTGTGACCAGAATCATGGAAAGAATTCAGTTCATGAACTGAGTCGCTACTGTATGTTTTGACAAAATTTCATAGTACTACATACTACCTGATCAAAATAAAGGACTGTGATATAAAAACTTCTGAACCCTGAATAAGGTATAAAATTAACTATATTATTAATGGGGAAAGGCCTTACCGTATAATTGGGGTTTCCTGGCTGGATGCGTAGCTCAGCCAAAATCCAAATGCCATTAGTGAGTTTTAGGGACTGGTACAGCATGTCCTGCCCTTCCACATTCCTCTTGGCAATAGTATAAACATTGTTGTTTTGCAACTTGCTGGAAACAGTGTCTAGAAATACAACATCTTCAGTTAAAATCTCAAACAAATGCACACTGATGGTCTCCTGACATCCTTATGAGCCATGTGGGCTCAAGTTCCCCAACAAGTGCCCTCATGTGCCCAGATGCACCTTTCAGGAAGCCCTTCTCCCACAAACAGCTAATGGTGAGGAACACGCTTGTGAGTGCCTGCCAAGTAGATGCCCAGAAAACAGAATAAGGTGTACCTTAGCTTTTCATTTTAAGAGTTACTTGTAGAGATTAAGGGATGAGTTGGCCTAAGGACTTATTACTATCAACTATGTGCCAAAAAGGTTGACCTGAAGGGGACAGAGGCACACTGGATGTGTGGGAGTTCCAGAGTGACTTGTTGTGTTGGTATTCGATTCTGGAGTGCTGGTCTAGGTCAGGACAGATACATAGATCGATGGTCAGCTCCCCAGCTCTCCTTCCCAAGTCACCATTACCTCACTGTATGCCACTTGGGCCTCAGCTGCCAGTATCAGAAGAGGATACAAAGTTTCAGAAGTCCTTTAAATGGAGTAATTTGGGTATTTTCCTTTCCTTTCCCCTTCGTGTGTGTGTGTGTGTGTGTGTGTGTGTGTGTGTGTGTGTGTGTGTGTGTGTGTTGGTACAAAGCAGACTTAAGGGCCTCCTTAAGACTTTAGGGTAGGGGCACACAGGAAAGGGGAAGAGGAATTAGAAAGATCAAAATACAACATGCGTATGTACCAGTCCCCACAGGTGATGTATTATGGGTTGCAACATACACTTAATAAAAAAAGACCTTAGGGCACATCATGGCTCCAAATACATAGTAAGAGACTCTGAGAAAGACTGAAGCTGTGCAAAGGAGACTGGGGCGCAGCCCTGAAGTTTCAGATGCTGCCGCTAGGCATGGGGAAGTCTTCGTTGTTACCAACTCGGGATAAGAACAGGGTGTGTCTGGGCCCCCTCATGACTGTACACAGCACCACGGAGACATAACGCTCCAGAATTAAAGGTCACTTCTGGAGTAGACACTGCAGCATAGAGAAAGAGAAACTTTCAGAATAGAGATGATAAGCGTTGCTTCTTTGTTATCTGTTTATTATGTTCATCTCTGATGAGAATTCAAATCACTCAGGCCTACTTCAGGAAGTAAGTTCTCCCACGTAAAAATCTGTCGTATGCTAATGTGCTCTCTAGGAGAAGGTGTGCTGGACGGCCTTCCACCCTCCTAAACAGAGGTTCTCAACACAGGGATCCTGTGGGATTTCATTGTCATCCTTCCCACAGTACTTGGGACACAATAGGTAAATGTCATCAGTATCTACGAACATGCCTGACTTGGGTGTTAAAAATGCCAATGTTTGCATAATGCTATAGACATAACATTTACTTAAACAGTAGCTTCTTCTGGACGTACTTCTCATCCTGAGGGCCCCTTCCCACACCAGGGAAACTCTGAGGAAGATGCACTAAGGCTACATTCATTATTTATGTTCACCACACTTAGTTCTTACTTAACTTTTCCTCTTTTGTTTCCAAGATTTTCACCAACACCAAACATAATAGTTATAATTTAAGGAACAGCTCTGTTTGAGTGTATCTCAGAGCAGTTACATGCAGTACTGCTGGAGAAAGGGGCCGCCATAAGCCCTGCAATCACCTTGTGGGGGGTCAGACAGTTCTTGCTGCATGGTGAAGTGTTCTTGCAGCCTAGAATGGGTTACTAAGCAACAGCACCAGCTGGAGTTTGGCCAGTGTCTTCTGACGGGATCGTCTTTAAAACACAGGGGCTTGCACTGTGTTGTAGAAGTTATTCCTAACTTTCAAGGCCTCTGCTCATTTCCCTAACAGAAAACACACTAGGAACATGGTTAAAGAATCACCTTGTGCACAGGTATGAACACATCCCATAAATATAGCAAGGCCCAGATGCCTACAAGCTTCTTATAAGTGCACCATTGATGTGCAAGAGGTGACAGGCCAGGGTTTGGCTCTGCTTGTACTGAATGAGTGGTGGCACTGTGATATCTGTCAGGGGACTGAATGGAAGAAGGGCTCCATCACCAGCCCTACATATTGTAGTGCTAAATTTGAGTTTGAGAGTTTACAGATTTTAGATGATCAGACTTGGTAAATATACTGATTAAGAGTAGCAATGGAAACCAGACAGACGGAGCTTCCTTGGCAATCTGGATTAGACCTTTTTATTTTTTTTAATACTGGAGATTGAACCCATGGTCTCAAACATGCTAGGCATATGTGCTACCACTGATCTTCAAGCCCAGCCCTCTCCTTCTGCCTGAGCCCCAAGTAGCTGAGATGTGAGACGTGTTCGTCTACATCCCTGCCTAGAACAGACTTCTTTGTATCCATTTTTGTTTTACAGACCTAAACTCTGGAAAACAAGATGAAATCTTGCAGCTGGGAGACTGTGAGAATGAGAATATAATATAAATTGTTTTTCTTCTTTTCTCTTTCTTAAGTCACATTTTAGTCACATTTCTTCTGGCCATAATAAGAATAAAGAAGATACTCCAAGTAGAGAGTAGGAATGGGGAACTTCCATTTGGGACCCTGCTGGGGTATTCATAAACAAGTTTGAAACAAGTATGTTCAGAACTAAAATAATATTTTTTTGTCCTTACCTTTTGAGCAAATGAATGAGTTAAGTACTGGTTGTGAAAGTTTCCAGTTTTGAAATGTTCTAATGGATGACAGGAATAGCCACAATACACACAGAAAGTGAGCTTGGCCGGGCGTGATGGCACACGCCTGTAATCCTAGCACTCAGAAGGATGAACAGGAGGATCGCTGTGAGTTCGAGGCTAGGTCAGGCTACATAGTAAGTTCAAGGCCAGCCTGAACTACATACATAGTGAGACCCTGTCTCAAAAAACAAACAAACAAACAAACAAACAAACAAAGTGAGCTTGCCCTCACCTAGTGCCCATGGGTGAAGAACTACCTCTTGTTACCATGCCTAACTAATGAAAACAGACATCACGTCTCCAAACTTTACACAGTATAATAAACAGTTGAAAAACACAGACTTATAGAACTACTTGCCACACAGACTCTTTTTTGAGTACAGCTGAAGATGTGCCTACTTCTTATACACATAAGGTAGTGTTCCCAGAAATGTATTAACCTCAAATGCCACTGTGACGGTAAGATGTAAAACCAATTCAGGCACCTGTAGAAATGACTGGTGTTGGGAAGGAGGGATCCTTCTGATATAAGGATTGGTATCTTTCTGGTATAAAATTTTCTAGTATTTACAACAACTGGCGGTATCATAAACACTGCTATCATAAACATCTTTCTATTAAAATCTGATTATGAAGACTTGGGAAGAGGGTTTCTTCTCTAGAGAGAGATGAAAGAGCAAAAATAAAAGTTCAGGGCCAGGCTAGCAAGTCCTTGAAGTCTGTGACTTCCTGCAGCCCTCAGTGTTCACTCCATCTGTAACTGTCTATGCACAGTGAAGCTATTTTAAGTGTGGCTGCTATTGTGATTAGGGCACATCAGCTGGAAAGGATGTTATTTTTAGCTCTCAGCTAGACCCAGGGTGTTGAATCAAAAGGCACTAAACCTGCAAATGCTCCTGTTCATAGACCCTTCAAGACTAGAAAGAAGCTGGACATGGTGGCGTACACCTGTAAATCCCAATATTTGGGAGGCTGAGGCAGGAGGCTCACTGGGAGTTTGAGGCCAGCCTGAACTACAAAGTGAGACCCTGTCATTCTTACACACATACACACACTGGCAGAAATACAAAGGGCAGAGTACTCCAGACCTGGGTGGAGTGAAAGGAAGAGCGCACTAGTTTTAGGAAGCTGTCTTCCAAGACTAGCAGTGATTTAGTGTGGGAAATGATGGCACTGGGCTCTTGAAGAAAACGAATTGTTTTCCCTCGTGTTCTACGTGCGTCACTGCCATAGAATGGTGTGTCACTGGAAAACCAGTTCATTCAGAATTTGGAGCCCCTAGGGCCGAGAGGGGCTGGCATGAGGCCATGGCAGAACTGATAAATGAACCTGCTCTGAGGACTACATCACTTGGAGAGAACACAGACTCACTTGCAGAAAGGCCAGACATTTCCTCTCATGTGAAATCAGCATCACTAAGGTACAACAGGGGTTCAAAACTGACCAGGAGGCAGAAGGATCTTTTCTTTCTATTATTCTGGCAGGCTAGACTAAAGTCCTCCGTCCCTCAAATTTCCAATTTCTTTTCTGAAAAAGCAGGTCCCTTTCACGGTGGACCTCCAAAATGAAACTTGCTTTCTAGTTACTCTGGCCTTAGTTTGCTCTCTGAGTTCAGCATTTCTCAGATCACACTCAAGGAACGATGGTGTTCTATAAGATGTTAACAATAAGCCAGGTGTGGTGGTGCACACCTGTAATCCCAGCTCTCAGGAGGCTGAGGAAGGAGAATCGCTGCAAGTTTGAGGCTATCCTGAGCTACACAGAGAGCCGGGTTGAACCATATTACAAGACGCTGTCAAAAATCAAATCAAACCATATCAAACCAAACCAAACCAAATCAATAAGCACTTTGTGATTTAAAATCCCACAGTCAAATAAATTCATGAACACTAAGTTTAATGGGTTTTCTTCAATGAGGAACTTCTCAAGAGTTTTTAGTGTACCAATGAGAAACTTTTTTAAAGAGAGGAATCTCACATGCTTTATTTTTAAATTTTGACCACAGAACTCCCTTTTCTGAGGGACAAGTGCCTCAGGAACACACTACCTGAAGTGTTTCCAGTGGCTCAACTGCCACAGGGTGACAGTTAACCCAAAGCCTGGCCTCTCTTGAGTGAGGAGGGGAGGCATTTTAATGGTGATTAAAGAGGTTAGCAGGGTCAGGGGAAAGCCGATAAAAGGCAGGGAAACAAAAAAGCTCTCAGACAGGTTCTAAACCCATTAGTTTGTTTCTTTAATGTAATGGGATCCTCTGCGGTTCTCACTATCAGCTACTTCGGGTTCTGCACCCAGGGACTTCCCAAGAAGCAGCTTATTCTATGGGAAGTTGCCCCCAGCTCTGGTGCCCACCTCTGAGGTTCATGGCTAACGCACTACCGAAGCTCAAAGACATGGACAGATAACACTGTCATTTATTTAAAAGAGTACAGCACAAAATGAAGAAAATCAACCAATTATTGATGGAAATCACCAAAAACTCTCCTCAAACACCTCTCTACAACCCTTAGCAGAAGCGAGCCTCTGCCTACAGTTTCTATACTCAAAAGACGCCAGGCCATCTGTCTTTTAGTCAGGAATTCAACTTCCTGAATGTCTCAGTGAAGGCTTACTGGATCATCACGTTTAAAACAGGTAGCACTGAAAGTTCATCACTATGATGCTGGATTTCAAAAGCCCCAATATGAAAAGATTTTTCTAAATATACAAGATAAAAATAATTTAGAAAACCAAAAACCTGAAACTGAAAATAAAATGCTGGAATGAGAAGATAGTATGTGAATCCAGGCGTAGTGGCGCATGCCTGCAGTCCCAGCACTTGGGAGGCTGAGGCAGGAGTATTACCATGAGTTCAAGGCCAGCCTGGGCTGGAGTGATTTTGATGCTAGCCTGAACTACACAGCAAGATTCCGTCTCAAAAAACAAAACAGAAAATAAAAACAAAGCAAAACCACAAACCAGCTTAACAACTCCTCCAAAAATCAGGAGGCGGCATGTGTAGTTTTTCTCTACCCTTTTGTACTGCTACACTGCCCCTTTCCCCCAACTGTAACAGGAAGGTGGCAGTATGCTGAACCATCATGAGAACCATCAATTCAGGGAGGAAACACTGGGTCAGTGAGGAAAAAAGGAGGTGCTGCCCAAGCACCGGGGCTCACTTCCATTCAAAGCCAGAAAGTCTATACTAAAAAAGAAAAAAAGCCTGTACTAACCTTTAAGGGTGTGTGCATGCGTCTGATACAAAAGGCAGAATTCTGAACTGGAATATTCCAGTGAAACAAAGCCCTAGGGACGAAGCAACTATTGTTTTTCTCTTGAGTTACCCCTTTTAATGTTCTACTATAGTAATAAATTAAACCACAAAGCTGGGCATGGTGGTGTACGCCTGTAATCCCAGCACTTGGAAGGCTGAGACAGGAGAGTTGTTGTGAGTTCGAGACCAGCCTGGGCATCAAAGTGAGCTTAAGGACAGCCTGAACTGCACAATGAGACTCTGTTTCAAAAAAAGACAAAAAAAAAAAAAAAAAAAAAAAAAAAAAAAAAAAAAAAAAAAAAAAAAAAAAAAAAAAAAAAAAAAAAAAAAAAAAAAAAAAAAAAAAAAAAAAAAAAAAAAAAAAAAAAAAAAAAAAAAAAAAAAAAAAAAAAAAAAAAAAAAAAAAAACGAAAACCACAACATGTTCTGGAGATTTTTAATGGTGATTAAAGAGGTTAGTAGCATCATCAGAAAGCTGACAAAAGGCAGTACCAAAAACAAACAAACAAAAACCCACCATAAAACTATCATCCACACTTTAATCAACTATGATAGAGACTTTCATTATAACTAGGATTCTAAATATAGGATCTCAGAAAGACAGTCACCTTTCCTCCAATATCAAAAGCTGTTATAAAAGACAAAATGGCCCTTTAAATTCTTTTTTTTTTTTGGTCTTTTTGAGACAGGGTCTCACTATGCAGTTCAGGTTGGCCTTGAGCTCACCTTGTAGCCTAAGCTGGCTTCGAACTCACAGGTCCTTTCAGTTCTTAGGAGTACCTATCTTCAGGAGGTACTTTCATTACTCGATGCCTGGTATGTTTAAATAACATGACTAACACATCTTCAACCACTGAAGCCCTGGGTAGGCAAATGCACTTTAGTTTGTTTATTCTAACTATCATCATATACATAATTGAGTACCTTCCATCAAATACCTCAAGCTTTTAAAGAGAGGTTAAAATATACTCACTGAAAACATGTCAGATGTGGAAAGAGATGGGTAAAGGAAAGATAAAATCTTCAAATATCTAACTGATTTACTAAGGTGAAGGTGAAATTTAGTTATTACGTACCAGCATTTAAGTGACATTCCTTAATCTGAAACTGGAGTTCATTTTCATTGGGAATATCCTTCCACGTTGCTAGGAAGACTTGGCGCTCTGTGTGGGGAAGCACAGGGGAAGGGCAGATGTGCACTATCTGTTAGTGTTTTCATTTCTGATACCTTGCACCACTTCTCCTGTATGTTGGCTCCTGCAATACAGCTAGCAGAACTGGAGACAATTTTTAGCTGGGCCCAGGTGTTCTATCCTCCAGGTCCATTAGTTCCACGTCAACAGCACTAAGATACATTGAGAAAGTGTCTACTTGTAGTTTTGGCTCTCCTGTTTCCCTATTTGAGTGATCTTAGGTAAGTCCAGTGATCTTACCAAGCTTTATTTTATTTCCTCATAAATAATTATATGTCTTGATCCAAAAACTGCTGTGAAGTTCAATCAAATGCCAATACAATTTAACAGGTACCAATATAAGTTAGTTTTATTGGGAGTGGTTTCATAAATAAAGGAAGAGAAATGCCAAAGGCCACATGAAGTACTAATGGTTTATTACAAATTACTGAATTCTTGAGCCAGTTTGAGACTAGTACGGGGTTAAGTGCTACGTTCATACACCTTACCCTATTAAGTCATTATAAAAACTATTTCTGTTTTGCAAACTTAGAAAATGAAATAGAAAAGCTAACCATCTTGCCCAGAGCCACACAGCTAGTAAGTGGCAGAGCTAAGATTCAAATTCCTATCTTCCTGTCCCCAGACCTTTTACTCTGTATATTGGGATACAGATCTGACTGGATTATTCAGATAATGGGCATGGTGATTTAGAGACTAATGGCAGAGCAACAAAAAGCCACTGAGACTCAGGCAGATACATAAGCGATGATCAGGGATTTAGAATATTTGTACCCCATTTTTTAATCCTTAAAATAACTCGTGCTTCCGAGCTGTGCTCTGCCTGACAATAAGAGGAAGGGCAAAGGTATACTTAGCAGAAGGACAGAAGGACGCACTTACCCATTTTGCCATCTTCTACAAAAAGCACATTGAGTGGGATGAGGCAGCTGAAGTAGAAGACATCAATATTGTTTTTAACAGCCACCTGCCAAAAAGCAACAAGGGAAAATGAGGACATCCTAGGAGGCCAGGTGGGTGGGAAAGAATAGTTGTGTGTCTAGAAATCTCTCCTGATTTTCTTTTAGCCAGTGCAGGCCTCCTCAACCAGACATAACAGCCTGTACAGTGAAAGCACATCCTTCCTTACTCCACCTACACTCTACCTCTCTACAGGAGGGCTGTCTTCAAGGCACAACTCTTATAACCAGAATAATGTATTTGCCTACTGTTTCTATGATTAAAATATTATTTAGTTTACAGTTTCTATGATTATTAATACTAGGTTGCTACCACTTACCAAGTACCTACTAATGACATTATTTCTGTTTCTATAACTATCCCAAACAAAGTAGGTATTATTTCCCTTTCATTTTGCAGATGCAGAAACTGAGATTCACAGGGACAAGGTAACAACTAGGGCTACAGAATAAGGGTTCAAATTCAGCTCTGTCTGATCCTAAACTTGGGTTATATTTTTTCTTCCATAATTACTAATGCCACAATTCCTCTAATTATACTTTTCTTTAAGACACAAGTTTTTTGTTTTTTTTTTTTGTACTGGAAATCAAACTCAGGACCTTGCACTTGCCAGGCAGGTGCTTGTGCCACTGAGCTATATCCCTGTCCCTAGATACAAGTTTTAAAGTTACTTCTCTTATAAAGTCTTGTTTCCTAGGTCCTATAAAAAAGCTTGCTGGGTTGAACATGGGTCAACTTGATGACTGTAACAAGGAAAAGACTTCAGGCAAGTCAAGAAATTAAGTTTTCTTCTCACAATACACACTCTTCGGTTGCGATTTCTACATGGCCTCTTCATTCAGAGCGTGCTGCTTTTAAAAACGCTATACTAGGTGTTTTTATTTGGGGCAATGTTGACTGGCATGCTCTGACTGGCATGACTCAGAAACAGAGAGATTCTACTGCGTAGATTATAAGACTCATATACGAAGAAGAGGGACAAGAACTTGTCTAAACTATCACCACCCGCTGGTTTCTGTTACCAGTGATGTTCCTACCCTATGATGCTCTTTAGCACTGCAAGAAAAGCAGTTCTTCGGGTAAGTTTTGTGATCAGTACCTATTTCATCTTATTTTGCTCTAAAAAATAAAACAAAGAAAGTACGTGTTTAGTACTACCATTCTTCCTCTTCTTTTTTTTATGGCAAATGCCTGTACTTCAACTATATACCTATCTCCCCATCAAAATTTTGACTATGAGATCCAAACATCTTTCTAAGGTACTTGCAGACCTTCCACATTTATTCTTAACTACTTTTTCTGATTGAAACAGTACCTTTCCTTCCTCCTCCACAATTGTTTGGCTATGTCTCCCTGATACAGTCTTTCTGCTCTCTCCCCCTTAAGAATCCTTCCAATTACCTTCCTAGTAGCTTGTGCTCTTAACCTTCCAATTATCAAGACCAGGAGTTTATAACCTGTATGACACAGCCCAATGCCCCAAATGCTGAAAGCAGGATTCCCAGAAAGACAGAGCAGAGTAACTAATGTCAGGAAAGGAAGACTTCAGACTTCCTTTAAGATGCACCACAGTGCTACTTTCAAAGATTTATACCAGCTGTGGGCTTCAGGGAAACAGGTATTTTCTAACTTATCTAATACTCAGCAGATGAATTAGGAGAATTCCTATTTCAAATAAGGGCAACAAGAGATATTGAAGGGCCAGGCTCTGTAAAGAACATTTAAAAGCGAAAGTTGAGGAGTTGGGGTGGCTAGTCATGGGTCATGTTACCGTGTCTTGTGAAATGTAACTAATTATGAATGACTGATCATTTTTACCCCTTGTGGGGATTGAGTTCAGGGATTAAGCTCTACCACTGATCAACATTCCTAGCCTTTTTTAGTTTTTTATTTTGAGACAGGATCTTGCTAACTTGTCCAACTGGGCTTGAACTTGTCCTCCTGCTTCAGTTTCCCTAGTAGCTGAAATTACGCTCCAGTGCCCTAGTTCGTTACTCTCATCTTTGAATACAAAGCAGTCATATTTGAAAACACTCTATCCAGCTGGGCGTGGTGGCGCACGCCTGTAATTCCAGCACACAGGAGGCTGAGGCAAGAGGATCATTGCAAGTTCCAGATCAGCCTGGGCTACAAAGTGAGCTCAAGGTCAGCCTGAATTGCATAGTGAGACTCTATCTCAAAAAGACAAAACAGAACAAAACATTCCATCCATTAATATTAATGCTTACTATGTTCTAAGCATTTGAGATATTAAGGAAAGGTACAGAAAATATCTTTGTCCTCCAGGGCAGAGTGGTTCTTAACCAAAGACATATCAGCATCATCTAGACAGGGCCAGGGATATAGCTCAGCAGCACAGTGCTTGCCTGGTAAGTGCAGGGTCCTGAGTTCGAATTCCCAGAAATAAACAAAGTAAATAGAATCATGTAGATAGGTTTTTCAAAATAGATGTCAGGGGTTCAATCTATGGGAAAGAATCATAATTCTAAACCTGGAATCTGGTTTGAGTATTTTGGGAAATGTACCTAGGAAGACCAATCAGATAAACAACTAGAAAATGCTGTGGAAGAAGCCAGAATGACCCCATAAACACCCTTTTCTGAGGAAGCGCTATCCTGATCAGTGCCCTTTAACAACGAAAATGCCATGAAACACTCTTGTAAGTCAGACATGCTAAACCACCTGCCTTCCAGGCCCTTTTGACAAACAGATGAAAGCTAAGACTTCCCTGGTTGAGAAATCAACACGACATGTAACACTTCGGCATATTATTTCAGTGGTTTCAAGACAGCCTCAAGACTACCCCAGGACTTTTGCTCTAGTCTAGACTAATTGCTTGAGAAAGGTACACCCTAACTAGAGACAGCAGACACAGGTGTTCAGAGCAATCTTCAGAGCCAGAATACCTGATTTCAAATTCTGATCTGACACACTTGCTAGCTGTTGTGACCTTAGGCAGGTGGTACTGAGATCAGTTTCCTGTCTGTGAAAAGCAGACCACAACAGTATTCAGTTCATGTGGCTGTTACAAGGATAATGAATTAATATTTGCAAAGTACGTAGAACAGTGCCTGATCCCAACAAATACTATAGTAACTGTTCGTTCAACAAAGAAAAACTCCCTCTGCTTTTACCATCTCATTTTACTTGGTGTGGGGGCAGTACTGGGACTGAACACATGGCTTCTGCACTGAACTGCATTTTTAATTCCGAGGCAGGGGCTTGGTAAGTCTCTGGGTTGCCCAGCCTAGGGCTGGACTTGTGCTCCTTGTCTCAGCTCCCAGAGTGTTAGGGTTATAGGCATGTGCCACCATTCCCAGCTCTCTCTTCCTTTGTACTGAGAAGTTTTCATAATTAAGGATAAACAAACTTACCTGAAATCTTACACATACTCAAATGTAGTACTACTGTTATCAAAAATATATGGCTCTCTTGGATCAATTCTGCTCACCTTTGCAGACTATTCCTTCATTTCAATCCTACCAAAATTACTTATTTCTCTAATACTGAAGCTCACACCTCTGTGCCTTTAAAAAAAAAATCTGGTATTCTTTCTGCTTAATACATTCTTCTTAAGCTTTGTCTGTGTGGAGAATATGTATTTAACCTTGAGATTTAGTTCAGTTCAGAAATTTCTTGTAAAGCTCGAAACCTTCTTTACAGCACCCAGTATGTGCACTTCTCTAACAGTGGAGAACAACTGTTTCCACCAGGCTTAACCACGATGCTGTGAAGTCGGTGAGTACAGGGGCTATCTTCAGATCTGTCTGGTTCACAGTATTAAATTTTGCATAGTTAGTAAGACGGTAAGTAAATGGAATGAAATAATAGTTTCTCAATTTTTCCTACCTCTACCTCATTAATACGTACAACATTATTCCATCAGGAACATTTCTCGTTAGGCACATGGATTCTCAGTAAGGCAGGGATGGAGGATGGGATGATGTGATGGTACTTTTTACTTTCAATCAGTGAGCTAAAATAATACTGTATCTGCACCCTAAGCAACAGTTAACACTTCGTGGATTACAATCCAAAGAATGCTAGAGTCCCCCAAAATATGTCAATCATTCTTTGGGTGTTTAGACAAAATAAGAGAAAACACAGTATGAAGCCAGTTCAAATATCCAATCCTGATATTGACTACTCTTAAAAAACAATTGAATTGACCGAGAAAAACGGGGAGTGGCAATGGGGGAGTTCCTTGCTTTTTTTTTTTTTTTTTTTTTTTGCGGCACCTGGGATCGAACTCAAGACCTCGCCCTTGCCAGACTGGCACTTATTCCACTGAGCTATATCCCCAGCCCTTGCTTTCTTTTTTGACATGGGGAGGGTCTTACAGTTTTGCCCAGGCTGGCCTGAAACTTGAGATTCTCCTGTTTCAGCCTCCCAGGTAGCTGGGATGACAGATGTATACCACTATGCCTCCTTTCTGTCTTATGTTAAACTCTACTATCCCAACAGGTTCAGAGTAGGAAGATACAATCTAGAGAGGGTAGAAAGTGACTTTCCAAGAGCTGTAACATCATGCCTACTAGCTTGCCTATTGGGAAATCAATGATCATATATATATATATATCTAACCGCCTAGGTAAAATCTTCACTTTGATAAGTAACAGACACCCCAGAAAGAACATGTCCAAAATCAAACTCTTGGTCTCTCTGTGCTATCCCGAAACAGAACCTCCTGCTGCCTCACCAAACTCAGTGAACGGAATACAGCAAAACCTTTTAATGTCTCCTTACTTCTGCATTTGTCTTTACCCATCAGCTCCCCGCAAAACCATTTTACAACACCTAGTTTTCCAGTCTATCCTCAGCACGGCAGCCAGAGCTACCTTTTTAAGATTTCTGCTCCTCAATTTTATCAGTGTATGTTTGCAACATACAGTAAATGCATTCATCGGGAAGAAATGGTACATACAGGTGTCGTATTTTGATCCTTTTCATTTCCCTTCTTCCCTGTTTCATCTCCCCATCCTCAGGTCTTCTTCCCATCCTTTCAAATAATCAACTCTGATTCATCGATCCTTTATACTGTTTTATTAACCTCAATTGAATTAATTTCTGCTATGCTCTTTATAATTTCTTTCCTTCTATTAGTGTTAGATTTAGATTGTTCTTGCCTTTCTAGGACTTTGAGGTGTGACATTAGGTTATTTACCTGGGATCGCTTTCTTCTTTTTGTGTGTACACATACAGCTATAACTTTCTCTTTTAAAATTGCTTTGTGTCCCACAGCTTTTGGTATGTTGTGCTGCCACTGTCACATCAACCTTTTTATTTCTTCCCCAACTTCTGTGATCCACTGATTATTCAATAATGTCCTATTTAATCTCCATATGTTTGTGTCTTCTTTTGCTGTTGACTTCTAGCTTCATTCCACTATGATCCAATAGTATGCAGAGGATTATTTCAATTCTTTTGTATCTATCTAAGCATACTTTATGGCCTAAGATATCATCTGTTTTGGTAAGAGTTCTGTGTGCTGTTGGGAAGAATATGTTTAAATCCATTTTTTCAGTGGTGTGGTTTAACTCTGATGTTTCTTCGTTGATTTGTTCTCTTTTTTGGTCCAGCTGACCTGTCTAACTGTGAGAGTGGGGCACTGAAGTCCCTAACTATAATTTTGTTGGTTTCTATGTGTCCTTTTAAGGCCAGTCATTTTTTGTGAAGTTGTGCGCACTGACACTTGGTGCAAAGATATTTAAAACTGTTATCCCTTCCTGTTGAATTGGTCCTTTTGCCAGTATGTAGTGACCATCTTTGTCTCTTCTGCTCAGTTTTCAGGCAGAGTGATCTTAAAATGTAGGTCAGCTCATAATACTTCTCTGCTCAAATGTCTACTGATTTCCTATTTTACTCAGAATAAAACCAAAAATAAAGAGCTGCCTATTACCTCTGATTTCTGTGCTGCTATTTCTTCCCATTGCTAGCTCCACTCCAGCCACAGGAGCCTGCCGCTGCTCCCTGCACATCGGGTGTGCTCCTGCTTCCTGGCATTTGGCTACTTCTTTTTCTTTTGTCTGGAATGTTTTTCCTTTGCATGGCTCATTCCTTGCCTCCTTTAGGTCTTTGCTTTAATCAAATATTATCTTCTCTGGCAGACCTTTCATGATTTTACTGTATTTATAAAATGGCATCATCCAATCTCCAACCCTAGGAATCCATATCCTAATCCTTGTTTTATTTTCTTCTACTATCCTATCCTCACTACTAACTTTCTTTTTTAAAAAAATTATTTATTGGGTTGTCCCAGTGCAACATACCTCATTTCCAGCAGAGTACAAATTCCATGAAGGAAGAGATTTTTTGTCTTTGTTTATCACAGGATTTTCAGTTTCTAGGACAGTCACTAGCAGAGAGTAAACTAAATAAGAATTATTACAAAATATAGTAATCAAAAGATCTTTGATCCCTTTTCAGTTTAGACAAGATGTGAACTTAGTTCAAAGGTTTCAGAAAGACAGCATTTCTCACTTTCGAGTGAACTTCCCTTGATAGCAAAGGAGAATATGGACACACACTGGGGAGGAAGCAGGAGAGAGTCCCGGACTGGTGTTTAATATGAAGTGTCCTATCTTAAGAACAAAATTTCTCTGAAGTTTCATGAAGTAAATTCTGGAACACATTTTAAAAGGAAAATATGCTTCTCCCTTTATCTCTGAGTAAAGAGACGCTCTAGGAAAATGTGCCATTACATATTCTTTAGCTTCAGGTATGCTTAGCATCGTGGGTCCTGACAAATTTGCGGTTCTTAAAATTAATTTAATTAAAGCCGGGCATGGTGGCTCATGCCCATAATCCCAGCTCTCTGGGAGGCTAAGGGAGGAGGATGGCAAGTTCAAGTTCAGCCACAGTAATTTAGTGAGATCCTGTTTTGAAAAACAAAGGCCCTGGGTCCAGTTCCCACTGGGGAGCAGGGTAGAAGTGAGTGAGTTGAAACTGCCATTAAAGTATAAAATATAAAAAATACTGTGCATTTTATGAACAAAAATATTTCCTATTTCAGGTTACATACGTATTGTGTGTGCACACTACGTAAAATACACTTTCTACTGTAACATGCAGTTTTAAAGCCACAATATTCATACACCCAAAAAAGAAAAAAATACAGGGAAGAAATGGTTTCAGTGAGCAAGGAACAGAACATACACCTCGGCTCCTGCTCTGAGGATGCCCAAAGCAGATCACAGATGGTACCAAGAAGCAGATCACCTTGTCCTCTGTTCCTCTGATATGCCACATGCAATGTGGGGCCATTACAATTTTAATGTGCCTCTCAGGGACATCAATAGGAAGCACAAACAGAAATGATTAGAAGGCACTCTGAAATACAAAAGGGGGCTACAAGTGCTAGTAAGAATACTGTTTATTTAAAAGTTACTTTCAGTGGCTGCTGGGGAAAGAGCACCCTGTCAGCATCAGCCTGTACCTAGCAATTAGTTCCCTTCCATAGTGCGGGAAGCCTATGCAGAAGCTGCAGCCTCTTTATGGTGCCACAGCTGGAGATGAACGGGCTACATTAATATTCTAACCTTATTCCAGCGTACTCAAAAGTACTATTAAAAGGTATGCGATGAACTCAGGCTGAACTCCGGCAAGCGAGGGCTCTTAGTGCACTTTTTACCACAGGTGCGCAAAGGAAGAACCATCACAGGAAACGTCCAGTAGGACAGCATTCACCTTTGAGACTGTATCATCTACTCTGCCATGACGTCACTCGTGACCTTTCCAAGTCTTGGAAGGGTACTTTTTCTTTTATTCTTCTTCTACATTTAGCTTTTGGAAAGATTATTTACAGGCTGGTCCAAGTTAGGACCAGGCAGTGACGCCAACCATCTCTAGTTGTTTGAGGAATGATGATTCAGATGTGTTTTTTAAGCACCACAAACCTAGTCAACAGATCCTAGGGGAATGGTTCTGAATGACAGGTTTTTAATGGCACTGACTTCAACTGTGTGATATATGTCAGCTAAGACTCAAGCGAAAGTGGCCCTTTCTGCTAGCTGCTAGAAATAAATCAACCCGCAGTTCTGCACTCCTAGTCAATGCCAAAAATGTCTTCCATCTTAAATTGAAATATTGTGTTCCATTTCAAACCCTACTGACCAATAAATTATCTGAGAATTCTCTAAGGTATCCTGACAAAACATTAAGGTTATCTGCAATGTTTGGCAGCATAGTTATATAGTTAAAAATAGTCAGAGACCCTCCACAGAAAATATCAATATACTTTCCTTATAATGTTAATTACATTTAAAAATTTTTAAAAATAGAGTCTTGCTAAATTGCCCAGGCTAGCCTCAAACTTGTGATTCTCCTGCCTCCTATATAGCATGTATCAACATGCCTGGCTGCTATTTTCATTTCAACCTGAATGTCACCTTTAATTCAATTTTGAAGCTCAGATTAAAATAAGAATCTTCTGTCTATATTCTTAGTCCATTCAATAAATCAGGTGGATTTATATGACAGCACAGCAGCCCTTGAAACAGTGCCAACATGTTTTCATTTCGGGTTATAACCAAGCCACACTTGTTTATTCTCAAGAGATGTTAGGACACTGTTCACTATTAATAGTATGTGGACAGTGGAATCCTTAATAGGAAATATTTGACAAGTCCTCTTGATAGAAGCAGTGGTTCCACGTCCCTAGGCTAAAGCCCCATTTGGGCAATGGCATGCATTTCCACATTTCAAGTTTCTATATTTAAGTAGCTTTCAGAACCAGAAAGAAAAGCATTTGAACAGACTCTCAGATGATCTCTAAAACTCCAAGTCCTCCAGTAGCACAAGTAATTACTGGCCTTTAAAAACACAACGAGATCCTGAGGGTCTATCTCTTTTAGGAGGCCTTGTTTTAAGAGGAGGTGAGCAGAACTAAAATATTAAAACTCAAATACTACAACAATAGTATTTGGAATCTTCAACCTGTCAAGAGATCTACTTAATCTGTTTTGCAAAACTCTCAAAAAATTTAGACCACGAATGAGAATGTACATAGATTAAATTTCAGAATATCAAAAAGAACACTAAGATTCCATTTTTAGGTGGTATAGATACACATTAGTTTTTAAAAAGCTCTCATATTAAGCTGTCAAAATTCTGACTTAGGCATGAGTAAATCAGAATGATGAAGTCCTTCCTGAGTTGTTCACTGGGAGGAAAGTCTAAATCACAGGAGAGTTAGAACTACTGAAATCGGGTTTGGCAATTCTTATTTCAACAAATCTAGATTCTCAAGTATAGCATTAAAAGTAGCCTCACCCAAGCCATTAGTGAAGTCATCTGAATTGTAGATGTTTGGGTTAAATTTGAACCTTCAAAGTCCCAAAACACATGGACAGCCAGAGGTTGCAACTAGGTCCAAAAGTGAGTCTCAGTTTAGGAACTTCAACCATTTTTACTTCTTATCTCTTAATTTATAATCACACCTCTTTCCACCAAAGCAAACTTTATGACGACAAGCAAAGAAAAACCCGGAATTGGAAAGCACTAGATTACTGCCTTTATTTTTACTTTTTTTTTGGTCTTTTGAGATAAGGTCTTGCTATGCAGTTCAGGCTGGTCTTGAACTCACTTTGTAGCCCAGGCTGGCCTTGAACTTGCAACAATCCTCTTGCTTCAGCCTCCTGAATGCTGGGATTACAGGCATGCACCATCACCCCAAGCCTTTTTCTTTTAAAGGCAAAAATTAAGACTGCTTTGAGTATTACCTGAAAAGACGTTTTCTTAAAGCAAAAAATTGGGCAATGACACAAAATAAATACCCCCTGGCAAAAGACCACTCACTTTTGGCCTTCCTTTTAAAGTCTGCCTGGAGATATATATCTCTATCTATTTGTCTAGCTATCTTTGTGGGCTAGGGATGTAGCTCAGTGGTTGAGGGCTTGCCTAGTGTTCATGAAGCCCTGGATTTTATCCCCAACATCAGAGAGAGACAGAAAGAGAGAAAGAGAAAGGGAGAGAAAGAGAGAAGGAAAACACGTATCTTTTCTTTGTTTATGAGTTTGAGCTTCCAAATTTACTTCTAAAGTAATCTTAGGTTCTTGGGATATACATCTGATTTAATATGCTAATATCAATGAACATTAAAGAACAAGAAAGCAATGGTTTCTAATGTTTGTTGTACTTATGTGAGTACAGCAGTAAATTTATGACTGTAGTACTCAGCTTGAATTTGGGATTGAGACCACTTCAATCCAAGGAGATCATATTAAATCATATTAAGTTAAGAGTCATGTTAAAGACTCCAAGGCTACCAAGAGCAACAGGCAGAGATTACCGTTAGGGATATACTAAGATGAAGAACTGGCCTTGTTCAGTTTGGATCAAGAATGAGATTAATGCTGGGTGGGAGTGGCACATTCCTGTAATCCCAGCACTCAGGAGGCTGAGGCAAGAGGATCACTGTGAATCTGAGGCCAGCCTGGGCTACAATAGTGAGACTCTGTCTCAAAACTGTGCCCCCCAAAAGAATGAGATTAAGCACTTCCATAAATGAAAACAAAAGGTTGATTTAATAGATATTTATTAATTACCTATTCTACTATTCTAGGTATGGGGAGACAGCAATGAGAAAAAAAAAATAGACAAAAACTGCTGCCCTTTTAGGGTTTGCTCTAGAGAGGGAAAAGCAGGAGTGATGAATAGCAAACTAAACAGTATTCAAAATGTGAAAAGTACTAGAGGAGAAAAGCATGAGTAAGAAGCACTGGGTACCCTGGGAGTAAAGTGAGGCCTTCCTAAATGGTATTATTTTAGCAAAGACCCACAGGAAGTGAGTGAGCTATGCAGATACGCAGAATGGGGTGGGAACACATTGTGGGCAAGGAAAACAGTCAATGCCAAGTCTCTGTGGCAGTGTACTTATGGCTAGCATGGTAACAGCAAGGGAAGGAGTAGCAGATCGATTCAGTGAGGTAAGGGGAGAGACGAAGACATGACTAGGTCACACAAGGTTTTGTAGAGTACTACTAGGACTTCTGCCTTCTCCATTTAGGAAATTATTAATGTAAGTTCTTCCAGGTTGGTGAGGTAAGATTAAGGGAAATAGGATAGTGGCACAGCAAGAGTTGAGACAAATTTCACAACTCTAAGAGGATCACTCCCAAATTACTGGCAGCTGTGTGCCCTGCAAAGAATCAAAGGTCAAAGGAAAATAATGCCAAGGTATAGTGTTTCTATTCTCACTCTAGGTAGCTTTCTCATTTTTTAGAAGTTTTACATGTTAGGTAAAATAAACAAGAAACTTAAAGCAAATGCATTGTATGACCTCTTTCTGCCAATATATACAACCCCACCTGTGATACTTGTTACACAGCTTGTGTCTAGATGCCCCCCAAAGCCTTACATAGTCTTTCAGACGTGGCCAGATCTAGAGTGCGTGACCCTGGGATCAAGTGTGCATTCTGGGTAGGGTTTAGGCTGCCTCACCCTGGGTGTGAGTACTATCGACCCTAAGGGTGGGCAGCCAGGATAAGATGTAAGGGGCAGACAGAGGGTCCTGGCTTGTTGCTTGTGCCTTGCTGCTTCTGCCTGCCTGCTCTGTGATGCACCTCCACCATGCCATCCTGCCTTTTGAGCCAGCCAACAAGAGGTTGAAACCTCTACGAACTGTGAGCCAAATAAACCTCTCCTTTAACTTTGGGTGTTGGGCATTTTGTCTTAGCAACAGGGAAAGTAAGACAATATTATATTGTCCAAACCAGTACTGCATAGAAACCTTTACTTCAGTCCTCCAGTTTCACTTCCTCTAGCATCCTAGTTTCAGTTGCCAGAAATAGTCACCGATAATTTCATAGGCCTTTCAGCCTAGCTGACAAGTAAGTTCCTCAAACCCTAAAATCCTACCTTAATGGCTTCACTGAGGCATATGTAAGGGGCAGGGGTGGCGGCGGTGGTGGTGCACAGCACCAATTTCTCTTTTCCCTTCAAATGACAGCTATGGGCACATACCTGGTTGGAGCCATCACATCTTAGGCTATGTTAATATTCAAGAACTGGGGAAGGGAATCATAAACAGTTGTATGCTGCGTAGGGCTCACTGTTAAACTTTATAATGCATTTAATACTGTACTGAATCAAGAGATAGCTCAGGCAGGATTAGTAAACTATCAGGTATTCTACAAGCCAGTTTAGTACATTATTAGTGAAAACTCAATAAAAGAACAGACCTTAGTAACAGCAGAATAGTCTCACAGTATTTATAGGCAAATTGCACATAAAATGAATTTAGAGCTGTGTCTAGTACATTGTCAAAGGAGGACATGTGGCTGTCAAGATGCCTGCACAGATGGGCAGGTCACTGAGCACAGACTGTCTCTGGGTAGTCCAGTAGGGAAGCAGGTCACACACAAAAGAGATAGAAATTATTGTCAGGAGCACAGTGTGAACAATGGAATTAAGAAGTTTTAAGCTTTTGTATTTTGTATGTTTTGTCCTCCAATTCCTTCAATGGTTCCTGAAAACTAAGATTGCTACCAAGCAAAGGACCACCATTCATTCACACACTTTAAAAGTGATTAATGTTTTCCTTATCCACACTATAACTGATTCTAACTATATTTACCAGCATCCCTAATTCTAACTGGTTTTTCTTCTTAAATACTACAGTAAGACCGACAGCTATACAAATGCCTTTAGGCTTTTCCAAAGTGGGGTAAAAGGGAAAATAGCCATCAATAATTTCATAGGTCTTAAAGACTAAGTACATTTTCATTATAGCCCCATCTGAGTTATTTTCAGGCCTTGGATTCCTTGACTGAAAAAGAAACTTGTCCTAAAAAATGCTAAAATGTAGAACTAAGATCAAAAAATAGAACCTAATGCAAGATATATTTTAGTTCAAATAAGTAACTACCTAGTGAGAGTTTTTTGAATATAGAGTAGCCCATTTTGGCATAGTAATTCACTGTAAATATTCATTTATACACCAAAACATGAATCACTGCCAATATAGGGTAAATTCTATTAGAAATAGATCAGTTTTGAAACAGACAACATTAAAAGTCATCCTTTAAAACTGTAAAAGACTTTGCATTCTTTACATGTGAATATGCACACCTGAATCAAAGCTTTTCAAGTTTTCTTTTTTCTTGTGGTACTGGGGATCAAACTCAGGGATTCATGTGGTAGGCAAATGCTCTACCACTGAGCTACATCCCTAAGCTTATTTTTAAGATGTGTGAACCTTGTACTATGAAGCTTGTATAACCCCTATATAAAAAATTGTGAGTAAATTATTTTTCTATTTCAAAAAATGATGCTATAGCAAAGTCTAAGGAATAAAAAAAGCACAATATGACTGTCAAATGGTCTTCAATCCAGCTCAGAAAAATCCCATTGAGTTCTTTTCAGTTCAAACCTATAATGTACCTGAAAGTTTTGTGTAAAGATTATCCATGTAACAGGAACAAGTACCTATTTTGTTTTAAAAGTTCAAAACCCCCTCAAGCACAAAGAACACACTGTTAGCAGCTGTTTCTAAGCACCTAACAAACTAGAAACTCAAAACTGATCCTCTTCCTTTCTACCCACTCCATCCCCTCCCCTTTTCTTTCCTTTCTTTTTTTTTGTTTTGAGACAGGGTCTCTCTAAACTGCCCAGGCTGGGTTTGAACTTGAACTTGTGATCCTCCTGCCTCAGTCCCCAGAGCGCTGGGATTACAGGTACGTACCATCACACTCAGCTGGTTCATTCTCAACCATCAATTTCTAACCTATAAATCACGATAAAACAATGGCTGTGATATTAATAAATGACAGCCCACCAATCACTTTTATTATTAATACTTTAAAACCACTTTGCTAAAACCATTATCCTTTGCTTGGGATTCCAGCATGGGCTTTTCTGTTCCTTGCATAATGTCACCTCACAGGTCCTTTAGGAACTGGTTTAGTGTTTTGAGAACTGAATTCTGTGATTCAGAAATAACGGTTTCCTGCCATTGAGGATAGATTTCTTATCCATCAGAGCACAGAGCTCTTGTTTACTGCTTATGTGTAGTCAGGGCAGTTGCTACTAATAAACAGGTTCCAGAAGAGTCCAGAAAGCAGTAGTTGAGCGCTGGTTATAGCAAGGCCAAAGACACTGCTTAGTATAATTTGTTATTCTTTTGTTTTGTTTTTTTGACAGGTAGGGATTGAACTCAGGGTCTAACTATGCTAGGTAAGTGCTCTACCTCTGAGTCCCACCCTTAGCCAAAGTCTAGTTCATTTTGACAAAAACGATAAATGAAGCATACATCAAACTTGAAACAGAAAATATTTTTTTCTTTTCTTTGGTGACAAAATGTTTGACTCTTACATAATTTGGACTCCATTTCCCTACATACTGCTTGCAGAATTCTATGGAGATTATCTGCAGCATAAGCTGAGCTGGGAATCTCTGTGCAGCTCCTGTAACAGCCACCACTTTAAGGACTCCAGGGTACACAAGCAGCACCATGGTTCCATAAATGCAATCGGAGTTTGCAGTAACCATCTGTGCACTTTGCAGACCAAAAGAGGGTTTAAAGCTAAACTTGTTTGAATTGCACAATAGCTGAGAGAAGTCAGCAAATGCCAAACTGGTTTGCTTCATTTGATGGAAGCTGCTGAAAAGGTCTTCTACTTGGAAACATTTACCAGTTTTTCTGGTACAATGGCTACAGCTGTGGGTTTCCTGAGTGTGAATGGACATATGTGCAACATGACATATCAAAGACAAGCACCATCTGTAACTGATTGTCTCATAGGCCAGGGCTGCGAAGTAGGTGCACAGGGGTCAGAACTTCCTCAGGGCCGTAATTAGCAAAAGGCCTTTTGGGTTGACAGAGATCTTAAAGACATCAATAAACAAGACTGGAAAGTTGTATCCTTTGTAGCTAGTGTCTTCAGCACTCTCTGGCTTAAATATATACATTTTTTGTTCTGGTACCAGGAATCGAACTCATGACCTTATGCTTGCCATTGAGCTATATCCCTGGCCCTCTCTGGCTTAAATATTCAAAGGTTAAATGAACAGAGCTGATAAATATTTCCTTATTCTGGAAAGAGATATTAAAAGAAAAAAACCAAAGAGATACCTATTTCTTTTCCCTAATTAACAATCAGCCGTTTACTCAACAGTTTTTATATGAGGTTTAAAGACAGTAAAGAGATAAAGATGACAAAAACTATACGTAGGAAAAGGCCAATTCTATATCCATAGGTTCACCTCTAGGTTCCTTTATACAGTAGTACAGGAGAAAGGAAAGAATTTTTTAGAAGGTACTAGTAGACTGAAAATCACATTTAAATGTTTCCCCCTTTTTGAAAGAAATTCTGACATAATTAAAGGAGAATAAAAAAATCTAAAGTCATGAATTCATAAAGACAAAAAGAAAAAAGATGTGATAGAAACAAAATCTCTGGAGCTGGAATACACAGATTATCAACAATACCACATAATTCTCAAAGTCCTAAGACTGGCAGCACCTCTGGTATTACATGGAGGGGAGGCACATTAAAAGAAAGAGGACTGGGAGTGCAGATGTAGCTTGTCTAGAATGTGGAAAGCCCTGGGTTCAATTCCCAGCAACTACCCTCCTTCTCAATAAGGAAGAAAGAAAGAGAGAGAGAGAGAAAAACAGAAGACGAAGATGGCATTGAGAGTCCTAGGGCCTCCACCCCATTCCTTATGGCTAGGTACTACCTGACCACTGCCACCCTCTCCAGCTCCGGATGAAAATAAAGATTAGTTCTTTTAGAGAGGATAAAGTGGATGGCACTTAAAAACAGACACCAGACATAGCTTCAAAGGTAGTAAATGAAGTTTTTACACACAATGAACGCAAGAGACTCTCCAGCCTTCTTTCCCAACTTATATTATTTGTTTTCTCATTTAAGAGAAAACATCTCAGTAATTTTTTAAGGTGTGAGAATAGTTATTGTGGCTCCCCCCCCGGGGGGGGCTTTGGCTTTTTGAGGCAGGGTTTCGCTATGCAGTTCAGGCTGGCCTTGAGCTCACTTTGTAGCCCAGGCTGGTCTCAAACTCACAAAGATCCTCCTGCCTCAGCCTCCCAAGTGTTGGGATTACAGATGTGGGCCACTACGCCCAGCATTGTGGCTGTTTTTCACAAATAATCTTGTTTCGAAGATATGTTGTCTTAGTCACTTTCTTTGTCACTGGAATGACACATTCACAAAGGAGGAAAGGTTTATTTTGTCTTCTGTTTTCAGTCCATGGTCAGAGGCTCCCAAAACATAAATGGTATGGTGGAAGGACCTGGGCTAAGGAAACCTGCTCAGGTCACTGTGACCTAAAGTAGAGAAAACGGAGGAGCCAAGAAGCGAGAGAAATACTTCCAGGTCAAGCCCTCAACCACCTGCCCCTCCAGGCCAGGCCCCACCTCCTAACTTCAGGTTCACCTTCCAAAAACCTAGCCTATGATCAAATGAGGCCATTCCCGACCTAAATCGTAACACATGCATGGAAATATGTGCAGATGAGTGATATTAATATCTGGGATTTATTTCAAATTAACACGGGGTAGGGCTATGAAAATGAGTAGACTATATAAGCTTTCATTGAAAAAAATGGCACAGAAAAGGATGAAGATTCAGAATGGCTTCAGACTTGGTAAGAATGATTATTGTATTATAATAAATTTTATTATACAAAAACCATCAAGCAAATGTGAAGACAAAATAAAAGAGACTCAAAACAAATGATATCTCAAAAGTTTTGTTTTCCTATTCTCAGGAAACTACTAGGAGATGTACTTCATTAAAACAAGGGAGTAAACCAAGAAAAGGAAACTACCATAGGAGACCCAATTAAGGAGAGGTGAAGAGGATGAATGCCCTTGATAAAGGGAAGCCGCCCTAACGAGAGCTATGTTCCAGGTATTCAGCAAAACTAGCTCAGACTGGTGTAGGTTAAAAGCCTCCAGAACAAACTTCAAGAAAGGGAAAGTGACAATATTTTCAAGGTTCTGATCTGAACAGAATTTGGGATGGAATTACATTTAAGAACACAGACGAATGAAAGGAGACTCCAGTTATTTACCAAACATTTTATGGGAGGGAAAAAAAAAAACACATCTTACTATATGGCTCAGCTTTAAAGAGTATTCATTATTATGATACTGTAAACACTGGACACCAATTTAAGCAAATTCCAACTTATTTAGAGATAGTTAAATATCAAAAGAATCAACTAAAACCACGAAGAGAGATTGCCTCTGTGGACGAAGAAATTAGGGCCATATTGGAAAGAAAAGGCTGGGAACATAGTTTTTCTTAACTGGAGAACTAGTTGATTCTATAAACTGTGCCTCTGCAACCCCGGTAAATACTAATTTGAAAGAATGATGCTATCAGTGTTCTCATGAGGGTCTACAGCTCAGTGAAAAAGAAAAGCTGAGAAGTGTGGGGACTTCATGGTGTCTATGCAGAGACCATGGGCATCACCATAGGGCTGAACTAATAATATGTCCTAAGTCCATGGTCTTCTTGTAAACACTGACTTGAAGAAGCAGTCACTTACAGTTCAGTGGCACATTGCCTGCCTGGCAAGTGCAAGGTCTTGAGTTCGATTCCCAGTATCAAAAAAAAAAGTATATTACAGCTGGTGTAGTGGTATACCTATAATGCCAGCACTCTGGAAGGCTGAGGCATGAGGATCTTAAGTTCAAGTCCAGCCTGGGCAACTAGCAAGAATTTGTTTCAAAATAACTATCTTTTTAAAGAAGTATAATGAAAAGATGTTTCTGAGCAACTAACAGAACTGAGATGTAAAATACCGTCCGAGTCATTTTAACTCATGTAGGAAAAATTCATCTGGAAATTTGTTAAAGTTTTTTTTTTTTTAAATAAAGGGAATACACTGTTTTGAGAATTTAATTGCATGATATAAAATAAATTCAAAAAAGGTTCCCAGTGGGGACAAGCTTAACTTTACTCTGTATAATATTTAAAAGTTGGATTTACAACTGTGTTTTTGAGATAGGGTCTGGTTATGGCTATGTAGTTCAGGTTGGCCTCAAACTATGTACCCCAGGCTGTCCTTGAACTCATGGGAATCCTCCTGACTCAAACTCCCAAGTGCTAGTATGACAGGTGTGCACTACCACGTCCTGCAAAGGTACTTTATTCAGATGGTGCCCAGCATCAAACCAGCTCATGTATGCTCTACCACTGAGCTGCACTCTCAGCCCCACAAAGGCTTTTATCATCAACCTCTGTACAGCATTTGTCTAGGTTGAAATCTCTAGTAGGTATATAACTGTCTCTGAGACATAATGTAGCTCACATTTTAAGAAGGAACGGTATCTTTAACCTTAATGAGCACCCCACCCCACCCCCTGGCACGGAGGATTGAACCAGGGGCATCTATCACTGAACTATAGTTCCAGTCCTTTTTATTTGGAGACAGGGTCTTGCTAAGTTGTCCAGGCTGACTTTGAACTTGTGATCCTCCTGCCTGAGACTTTCACCACACCTTGTGTAATGAGTGTTTTCGTGAAAAGTTTCTTTTATCAATATTATAATTTGACAGCTGATTTGTTCTATATATTGATATAAAATTTGCCAAAGTAGCAAAAACCTACATGGCATTCAAAACTTTATTTTCTCAACTCCCAAACATTTTTTTTTTTCATTTTGATTTTATGGTCAATAAAAGTATTAGGAAAGTACTAATTTTCTTACATGAGCTCTTGAATCTAAACATTACGCAAATACATTTAAATACTAGAAAAGCTTCACCTGGCTTTGTCTAGGAACTAGATGGTCTAAGCCAGTTTGGGTTAAGTTTGTTTCTGCTTGTTCATATGGCGAGAAGGGCAGAATGACACTCCAGTCCTCACTCATAAGCTAGCCCTTAGCTTCAATTCCACCAGCAGACAGTAATGCAGTGGCTCAAAGGAGAAAGAATTATCTTTTCAACTTTTGTTTAGCTCTTAGGAAATGCTAATTTTTCAGGTAGCTACAATCACAACATTCCTGAAAGAAGAAAACCCAAGGAGAAGGATCAAGTGCCTGACTAGAGATAGGAAAATTTTAAGTTTGCTTTTTATATCATCAAGTATGTGAAAATTAAAATTTGCTAGTTCTAATACTGTATCAGTACTTTTGAGAGAAGAGTTTGGACTAAAGATCCAACTTCTTTTAGGAGTGTTCCTACTGGGACTCAGTGAAACAGATATGCAAATAGGAAAGTAAACTAGTATTTGTTTATAGACATTCCTCATTTAATGATTGCATTATGTTACTGCGGCTAAGCTGTTAAATGAATTGGTGACTATATGAGGAATTATATACAGTACTCAGAACAAAGAAATGGTCAAAGGAAACTGCAATTTGATGACTTTGCATAACTCTTACATGTAGCACTGTAATGTATAATAGAACATAAAACTGTAGTACTGTACCATACTCAGCAAAAATTACAGTATTGCATAAACAAGGTATGCTGTACAAAAGTAAAACACCAAGGTTCCATAAAGAAGATGTACGGAACTGTAAAGACGGGTCATAAATCCAAATAGTCATTAAACAGGTCGCTGAACAGCTCTCCTTTCCTTATAAAAGCAGAAGATTTGCCCTGGTTTCTGTGACCCAAATTCCCTTTCCTACTGCTGAAGCAAAGCAGTCTGGCATGCATGCAGACTGTCCTCAGATGCTAGGCTTGAGGCTCTGTGGGTCAATGGGAGGGAGGTTAGATTTTAAGCAAACAGAACAGGGATTTGGGTTAGTTCACGATTTTGAGCTGGGAAAGCCCCTCAGCACATTACTCTCACAGTAACAGCCAACTCCATCGGCATAATAATCCTTGCTTTATTCTTCTTGCTAAGCCAACTGAAATTGTGACTCACTTGTCTACTGTCTAAATTACTACTCCCTTTGCTGAAACCAGCAACAGTCAACTACTGAAACAATAAGCTAAGGAGCCAGTAAACAAACCTGGTGCGCTGGTATTTAAACTACTCAGAACATTTAGTTTTAACTCCAAGTTAATTTTATTGTTGCTGTCTGTTGCTGTCTCACGATCAGTACTAGTATCGCGCAGTGGTATTTCTAAAAGATTGAGCAATGTAATTCCCACCTGTTTTGACTACAAAGTGGGAGATTGGTATTTCTCATTTAAAATATATTTCAGTCTCATTCAAACTGCTTTATCATCTCAAGTTCTAGGTAGAGGTGGGATCATAGATATGTGCTAATAGGGGCATTCAAGTCTTCCTCCTTGGTGTGCCTTTTGACTGTCCTTCACAGTGCAGTTTCCTCTTTTTGTTGTTATTAAACTGTGAGTTTATTTTCAGTGGAGACTTTTTTTTCACTTAGGAATTCCAGATTTTAGTTGCTCAGGGTCTGCTTTCCATTTGTTTCTGCCAAGTACCCTAGGTTTCACCAGCCCTGGACCAACCGTACCTGACTTGCTGACTGGGAGATTACTGCATTTATATAGCTCATATACATTTGGACTACAGGACTATGTATTCATGTGTAGCACACAGGAGGCTTTCTTACAAGAGGCCACTCAGATTTCTGCTCCGAGAGAAATATTCTTGTCATTTCCTTGGGATATCAGAAACATTTTTCCAGTTCCCCATCTCAGGGTAGTCCAAGGTTCTTGCTTGTGTCCTTTAAGCATTAAACCTACAACCTCTAAGGTCTACAGCTGTACCACTATTTCTCCAGGGTACTACGGCTTCAGCTTATGATTACCATTCTGTTTCATGTTGCTTCAATGCCAGAACATTTTATTGTTTTCAAAAAGAATTTGAGACAGATGAAAATTTGATGAAACTCTAAGCTAATACCAAAGCATTTAAAAAAAATTCAACATTTTCAAAATCAACAGGCTTTTGAAGACCTGATAAAGCTGTTCTTTAGTTCCTCTAACAAGCTGTTTTACTTATCATAGATATGTGCTGACAGGGGCATTTAAATCCAAATAACCCAGTGATTCAGTGTTCAAATTAACTTCCTTATAAATTTCCTCTGAATTCCTTTTTTGGGGGGGGTACTAGGAATCAAACTTAGGACCTTGCGCTTGCTGGGCAGGTGCTATGCCACTGAGCTATGTCTCTGGCCCTTGAAATTAATACTTATATATAAATTACATTTAAACTTTGCTATAAAAATCTTAAGGGAAAAATTTGTAAATAAGAACTTAACAAAAAAAGTTTCTAAATGTTTAATGAGTAAAAAGAGTAATTTTCTATGTGAATGCAGAGCCCAACTCTAACATAACAAAGGAAGAGAGCGCTATGGTTTGTCCACTAACAGCTTATGTGTTGACACTGAGGTGGGTAATTGGTCTAATGGGAGGTGGTTAAGTTATTGGGGGAACTGCCCTTGGAGGACATTAAGTTCTTGTGGGACCTTTATTTCCTGTGACAGAAAGTTGTTATCAGAAGAACAAGATCAGCCCTTCCCTGCACTCTGACTTCCTGTCTTACCATCATGAGCCTTCCCTAGCACACGTACGCCTGCCATGTGAATGAGCCACAGAGGCTCTCACCAGAACCAAGAAAAGGTCTGCACCAAGCACTTGAACATCTAAAAACTCTGAGCAAAATAACCTTCTTTTCTCTATAAATACCCAGCCTCAGGTATTTTGGTATAACAATGGAAAATGAATACTACTGAAGGGTTCTTTTCCATACAAATACAATATCATGATACTGATTAATATTGCCCAAGTGAAGTAAAACTCTGACCTGCAAGTTATTCAGAGGTTCCATCTTCATGACTGGGCCCAAGGTGTTGAGAGGCAGGGAGACATCAATACTTTGGTTTGGCATCAGTGGTGTATGGATGGCCAGAGGAGTGCTTGGGATGACACCAAAGCTTGCAAAGAGAATGAAAAAATCACAGAGATTAATTGAGAGGCAGGAGTTGGCCACATCTCGGGTTTCAGTAGACTTTTATTTCAAGGAAATATTTTTCAATAAAATTAAATGGAAGGAATGGCAGGAAGCAAGGTATGCAATTCCAACTTGCCATAACACTGGTCACATCGTCACCTCTGTATTCCATTAAACTGCTTTGAGGAAGCATAGAATATTCATAAGCACAGCACTGTTTTGCTAATGCTATGATTTTGAGTTTCTTGAATTTACCAAGCCACTAAAAACACAAGTTTAATGATCATTTTTAAAAGGCAAAAGATTTATGCACTCTGAAGAGAAACCAGAGTATTTGATGAGCGTTTTAAAAATACATCCCGTTAGACATGGTGGAGTCCTCCTGGAATCCTATCACTCTGGGAGGCAGAGGCAGGAGGATTGTGAATTTGAGCCCTTCCTAGGCAACTTAGTGAAACCCTGTCTCAAAAAATTTAAAAAAGATGGGGATTATAGCTCAGTGCAAAGGCTCTCTCAAATAACCCTTGGGAAAGAAGATTCAAGACTTTTTTCCACTCTGTTAAGTACAGTAAGTGGATATTATTTCAATAGCTTGATAACCTGTCTGATCAGTCCAGAAGATTATTTAGTTATAAGTCCCATTTTCTTCCTTTTTTGTTCACTTACAGAGGACACAATCACTGGAAAGAGCCAGTCTCAATAGAGCACAACTGACTGGTTTATGTCTTCTAATCAAGTAGGACAAGTTGTAGGTGTAAACATGGCTACTCTCTAAACCCAAGGAAGGCTAGTATTCATCATTTCGAATTTTCAAGGAGGGTCAATTCAGTAACAATGCAAGAATGATAAAGACATTAGAAATGTGGCCTGAGTCTGAAGTTATATAGAAAATAAAAATGTGATAGAGGGCAGATAGCTTGGGAAACATAAAAACTTCACAGATGGAGTAGAAATGGATCTAGAAATAATGATATAAAATTTGTATTTTAAATAGCATCAGTTTGTTTTAGCTGAAGACAATAATGTTTATAAAATAACTAAAGTGTTTATATAAATAGTATCAGTTGTCAGAATGACTAAAGAAATATTTCCCTTTTTTAAAATAAACTATACCTTACCATACCAAAATATAATAAGGAAGCAATTCTGAGACTCACAAGTTGGAGCTGGCCTGGGAAACTTAGCAAGACCCTGTCTAAAAAAAGGGGGGCAGGAAGTTGGGGAGGTTGCTAAGTACAAATGCCTGGAGTTCAGTCTCCAGTACCAAAAAGTAATGATGATGATGGTGATGGTGATATTTTTTAAAAAGCTAGACAGAAAAATAGTACATGTAAAATATATACAAATAAGAGCCAATAAACACGTAATGTGAAAGATGAAAGAACAAAATCAAAATAATGAAAAGATATTTAAACATAAATGCTGAAAATTTTCGTAAGTAAAAGACTTCAGTGCAGGAATTGAAATGGCACATTTTGTTCCACGCAAAACTGACCAAGAACAGTCAACATTGAGAAAATTCTAGTAAAATTTTTATAGACTTTAAAATTTTAGGCAGCTTAACATAATAATCAAATCACTTATATGGAGGAAAAAATTAAGCTGGCAACAGACTTTTTCACAGAAACTTTCAAAGACAAATACCCTGGAACAAAACTCTTTAAAAAGAGTTCAAAAATTTTCAAGTATGCAGGCTGGGGAACACAGCTCAGTGATGTACAGATGTAACATATGTAAGACTCTGGGTTTGATTCCCAATACTAGAAAAAGAGGAAGAATTTGCAAATATAAAGGTCACAGTGTTGACCACTGAGAAAATTTAAGGAACAAACCCCTTCTGAGGAACCTACTAGAGGACATCCAAGAAATGACAGGAGAAACTGAAATAAAAGAATTGGCAGTAAGCACAAATCCAAGACAGAGATACAGGTAAGGGAATGAAATGTATGCATCCCCCACAACGAATGTAATCACTATGTGCTACAAACACACACTAATAAAAATTATGAAAAAATAATGGAATGAATGACATATGTACACAAATGAGAGGAAAAGGGCAAGTAGACAGAGAGTAGAACAGACACTAAGCCCCGTAGGTCTTATCTCCCTCACCTGGGGGTGGGGTGGGGGGGCCAATGACGACAAAGTTACCATCAATGCAAAGATAGGATTACTGAAATTAGGTCATGCGGGAGAATGCTGAGAACAGGAGGAAACAGACTTCAGAAAACAGGGACTAGGTTATGTATTCTAAAGAAGTAAATATAACTGAATAAAATATAAACTTTTCCATGTGTAAGAGTAACATTTAAAAAGGCAAGATAAGTAGAGATCGACAGGCTAGGCAGATTTCCTCTATTATAATGCATATCCCTGACAGCCTTGTCCTTATCAGGGCAATTCCCTGAAAGAGAATGGAAACAGAACTGATCTTAACAGAAGGAAGTCCAGACCTTCAATATATGTAAGATTTCTAATGTGCCAAATCCTCAGATCCAGGGTACAAAGTGTTTCCAAATGATCAGAAATAAATCAGACAGTCACTGATGCAAACTGTTTTTGACAAATTTTATTAAATATGTTTTAAGGGCCCAATCACTACTTTTCATAACAGGGTTGAATATCGTGTATTTACAAACAAATGAGTGTATCATTAAAATCTAGTAGCTAGTTGTCTGAATCACAAAACTTAAAAATACATACTTCAGACAGTGGCTTTGGTTCACTATTCCACCCCTACTTCCTTAGAAATGCCTGGCACACAGATGCTGAACAAATATTTTTTGAATACATAAATGAACTACAATTAAGAGTACATTTTAATGATTTTATTAAAAACACTCTAGACCTAGAATTCTTTAAAAAGACAAAAAATACATTCTGGTTCCTTCAATCCATATGGATAATATTCCCCTCAAATTCAATTATAGCCTCCAGAGTTGAAGGTCACAAGTGAATAGACTTGCAAGAGCCAGGATTCACTCTGTATTCAGTATCTGCCAAGATGTGAGTTTTCACCCATTGTTAAAAGAAATATTCCCTTATTAGACACATGGTACACTCTTGTCTCAGTATCAAGTTAGGGGCTCATATGTCTTACCTATTCTTGTTAAACTGGATGGCAAAATCTGTCATATGCTGCAGAGCTTTGTTGGTGAAATTCATTTCCATATAGATATGCCCTTGGCGGTGAGTAAATGTTCCTGAGATCTCCAAGCCTTTAGCCTTTACAGCTGGTAGCCAGACCTGAAACATAGCACAGAGCCCAAAGGAACCAGACAAGATTTACCTTCATCCTATATTTTTTTAAACAAATAAAGATGAGATTAAGATTTCACTTCCTCAGGCAACTGTGATTTTATACTATAAATACCAAGTCAGTGTGAAAGGCTCTGGATAAAGTAGTATTTTCTGAATTGTAACAACATTCTTAATTATTTAAAAACCAAAAACAAACCAAAAAAAAAAAAAAACAGTAGTCCATGGGTAACCCTGATCTTTTTCCCATCTTTTATTTAACTTGGTCATTTTAATGCTTTTGAATGCACCTACCAAATACATATACATGTAAAGAAGAAATTCTGATGAGTTTAATGTGTTTCTCTACTAGTTTTGGTAAAAGTTTTAAAGGGAAGAAATTGAATCTACTAATAAAAACATCACGCCTATAATCCTTGAAGAACTTATTACTAGTAATCCTTTTAAGGATATATCTTACATATATTTCTAACTTTTGCTATCATTATGCTAAATAGTAAATACTCAGGTGTTACTTAACGCTAAATAATACTAAATATCATTATGCTAAATAGTAAATACTCAGGTGTTACTTAAATAATCTCACCTGCTGCTACAGAACCTGTCATATTCCTGGCTTATACTAGTAAAAAACTTTAAAAATTAAAAAAAATATGTATACATATATACATAAATAAAAGCACAAAGTGCATGAACTGTAAACCAAGGAGTTTGTGGATGGTAAATAAGGATTTTGAATACACAGCCACACTAAAGAGGAGGAGGAGGAGGAAAGAGGAGGAAATACTCAAAAGATACTATTTTTCTTTTTATTTAAATTACGTTGATTGGTACATCTTATGGTTTATACATTGAGTCAACTTGGGGAGTCTAGAGGTTTGGTGAGAGACTCAACAGGAAGCCAGGGTGCGTGCTTTGTACACATCCTGAGCCTGTGGAAGGAGGGTATGGAGACTGTGTGAGAGCTACACGCCTCCTGTGGGGGCAGCCTGTTTACAAGGTAAGGGAGAAAAAGAGGCTGTTTGCTGCCATTCCTCCCTTTTGCTGGTTGTTTTTGCTGTGCTCTGCCACCATGAACATTTGCCCTCTGCCATGTGCCACTCTGCCTCTGAACCAGCCAAGTATGGACTGAAACCTCCACAAACTGTAAGCTAAATAAACCTTTCCTTCCTTCATTTTGGGTGTTGGGTATTTTGTCTCAGCAACGAGAAAAAAGTAGCCAAGACAGTACATTTTAGGTACAAACAGTGATCGTATCTGTCATAGGGAACTTGTACCTGCACATGATACAAGTTGATTCTCCGTTTTCCTACCTGCCTCTCAACACTCTTCCATTCGTAAAAGCTTTTCTGTTTTTTCATTCTATTCCCCCTCTCCCCAGCCCTGTTCCATTTGAACATTCTGTACCTATTTTACACTATCTATTATACATTTTGGTGTTTATTTACACTTTCAGTTTATCACACTGGAGAAACAGTACAGTATTTACATGTGTGCCCAATTTATTTTATGCAAGAATATGGTCTCAAGGTTCATCCAGTTAGCTACAAATGTCTCAAGCATATCGTTCTTCATGGCCAAGTAGTACTCCACATTGCATAGAAACCACAACTTTATCCATTCATTGGTTGATGGGCATTTGGGCTGTTTCCAAGACTGAGCTAATACAAACTGTGCTGCTATAGACATGGGTGTGCATATATTACTGTGGTATGATGATTTTAATTCTTTTGAGAAGATACCAAGAAGGGGAATAGCTGGGTCAAATGGAACCTCTAGTTTTAGTTTTTTAGGAATATCCACACTGATTTCCACAGTGGTTGCACCAGTCTACACTCCCACCAACCATGGAAAAGGGTTCTTCTTTCCCACAGCCCCGACAGCACTTCTTATTGGCTGCTTTCTTGAACATAGCCTTTCTTTCTGGAGTGAGATAGAATCTCAGCATGTTTTAATTTGCATCTCTTGAATGACCAGTGATGTTGAAGGTTTTCTGTCTTTTTTTTTTTTTTTGGTACCGGGAATCAAACTCTGGACCTTGTGCTTGCCAGGCAGGTGCTAATGCCACTGAGCTATATCCCTGGCCCCTTTGAAGGTTTTTCATATATTTATTTTCTGTTTCTACTTCATCTGAGAAATATGTACCTGTATACATCTAAGATACTCGTTTTTGGAGTGAGTCTTTAAAACTGAGGGGTCTGATATTTTTTGAGTTCTTTATATATCTAAATATAGTAATTCTTTGAGAAACAGCTGGAAATTTTTTTTCTCACACTATGGGTTGTCTCTTCACTCTGTTGGTGGTTTCTCTTGCTGTGTAAAGGCTTTTTAGTAAGATGAGATCCCAGTTGTTCATTCTTTGTAATATTTCCTGTGTGACTGGGGTTTTGTTCAGAAAGTCTTTGCCTACACTGTATGTCTTCAAGAGTCCTACCTATCTATTTTCCAGCAGATTTAGTGTTTCTGTTTTAATACTGAGATCTTTGACCCATTTTGATTTTAGTTTAGTGCATGGTGAAAGACATGGGTTTGGTTTTAATCTTTTTTTTTTTTTTTTGGTACTGGGAATCAAACTCTGGTTTTAATCTTTGGATATGGGAAGCCAGCTTTTCCAGCATCGTTTATTAAAAAGGCTGTCTTTCTTCTAGTAATGGTATTTTCCTTCTTTGTCAAAGATAAGGAGGCTGAGTACAGCTAGAATTATTTCTGCATCTTCTAGTCTATCCCACTGATCCTTAGGTCTGGGTTTTCTCCCCCAGTATCATGCTGTTTTTATCATAGTAGCTTTATAGTATAATTTCAAGTCAGGGATTGTGATGCTCTCTGCCTTGCCTTTGTTGCTTAGGATTGCCTTTGCTATTCTGGGTCTCTTCTCATGAAGATACTATTTTTCATTTATCATTTGGTGAAAAAATTTTAAACAGTCAGCCATGGGTGGTGTACATGCTATTATATATTTGAGACCAGTCTGAGCTACACAGTGAGATTCTATTTGAAAAAGTAAAATAGGATGAAGCTCAGAGCTTCCTGGGTTCAATCCTTAATACTCATAAAAAACAAAAACAGAAATGAATCAGTCATACCCAATGGAGGAGAACATAAAGAACTTGGTACTCTTATTTGGTTAGGAAAGTAGTTTGATGCCATCTCTTTGGAGTACAAGTTGGTAATGTCTATTTTAAAATGTTGAATGGTCAAGCAAATTTCAAGTTTACCATGTATGTATATATGATATATAAAAAAACCCCAGAACACACATATAGCAAGGATGTTCACTGCAACACTATAACAACAACCAATAAGAGTGGGTGCAGTGACTATATCTGATATAGATTCCCAAAAGAATGTGGGGCTAGGCACAGTAATCCCAGAACTCTGGGAGGCTGAGAAGGGAGGATCACAAGTTCAAGGCAAGCCTGGGCAAATTAGGAAGACCCCTTTCAACGTAAAAAAGCGATTTGGGATGCAGCTCAATGTGAAGGCCTTGGACTCTACCCCTAGTCAGGAGGAAAACAGAACAAAACAAAACATAGCAAAACACAGAAAAAGAAGAATGTGATAGTGAATAAACAATGTACAAAACAATATATCACAAAGTATAATTTACAGAGCAAAAGAATAGATAAGATTAAAAAAAAGGATAGATAGATAGATAATATAAAACGGAGAAAGATCTTTTACAAATGGGAGGGGGCAAGAGGTGGAAGGAATCGGAGAGGAAGAGAAAGAAAAAGAATTAAGCCATGCTACATACACATATTAACTCCCACAATAAATGTAATTACAATGTACTGCAAACATGTATTAATAAATGTTTAAAAATGAAAAATTCTATGGACAGTATTTTTAAAGGATACAGAAATGTGACTATATGTATGACCTTTATCTTTTTTTTGTTAAAGGCCACTAACAAAGTTAACAGTGACTGTATGTGGAGAAACAGGAGCAAGTAGAGACTATTTTTTGTCTTTTTCTTGGTCTTTTTGAGACAGGGTCTCGCTATGCAGTTCAGGCTGGCCTTGAACTCACTTTGTAGCCCAGGCTGGTTTTAAACTCACAAGGATCCTCCTGCCTCAGGCTCCTGAGTGTTGGAATTACAGATGTACACAACCACATCTGACTATTTTTGTCTTAATGTGTATATTAAACAAGTCACTTTAGATAAAGAAATACATCACATACTTTTTAAACTAATAAAGTCTGTGGGGCTCATTTCCAACACAGTCGATACTACAACAAAGCTAGGGCACTAAGTTGTGCCAGAAAACTATGGCTCTGTGTTGAGACCTCTTTTTGGTTTTTCTATGCAATGGCTGCATACATGCAGTTATAAATCCTGGAAGGGACAACCGGCTCACATCTTTAGCAGAGATTCTCCATGAAGAATCAGATAAGCAGGAAGAAAAATTAGGATGCAAACAGACACTCTAGTTCTCAGAAAGGCAAGATTATACAAGTCTACTCTGCCCTGGCCAGTGTCTTTCCCATGAGGTTAAAAAGAGCTTCACTTACAAGGAGGATCCTGTATTGAATTTTACTGTGACAGATATCAAGCAAGGTTAAGACTAAGAGCCACAATGACACAAATCTAAACCAGTACTTTACAGTGGCCCATGAACATCCATGAAAATCAAATCTGAGCAAAGGTACTCTAGCTCAGATGAACAAAGGATGGAAGGAATGAAAAAAATGTTACTTCTCTACACTATATTTTTTCTCCTGTTGATGCACCATTTAACAGACTTTCACTAGATTCACCTCACTGTTGATAAACTATAGAAATGTTTAGCGAGGATGCTAATGGCACTTCCTGTTAGTCTGAAGTTGCATTTTATCTTCCTTATAAATCCCTCAGAATCAGAGCAAAATCTTAAGATTTATTAGTTCTGGAGGTAAGACAAATGTTAGAAATAATTTGGTTTTTGTCCATTAAGAAAGTATTGCTATGCTAACGCTACTTACAGCCTTAGGAGCCATGTATCCACCAGGTGCCATCCCTATCCCAGTGGAGAGCTCAAATAGGTCATTTAGACCACTGCTGACTACGGCAGGAGTCGGTGAGGGAGCAAAGGTTGCAGGCACTGATGATGGGATGAAGGACTGTCCAACCTGCAGGGAAAAAAAAGGGAGAGAGATCAGGAAGAACAGATTAATAGCCCTTAAAATGCTGCTATTATTTTAGCAGTACTGATAAACCAATCAGAAAATACCACAATTACAATATTCTTAGGAGCCAAACTGGTATATCTTTGTATTTTTAATCACAGTTTCTTTTTTTTCATCACTGACAAGATACACATATACTCTTCAGAAGCTTTACCAAGACAGAGTACTCAGTAAACACAGGAATACAGTGATCCAAGATTTAGTCTGTCTGTTTCCAATTTTAGCTTCCATGATTCTGTGCAAAAGGCCTACAGGTACCCTAAAAAAGGAGGAGTTTATAAGACGGAGAAGGATCCAACTTAAACAGCAGTTCCACTTCCAGCTGGGTTCAGCCAAGTCTTACTTTCCCATTTAGGCATAAACACCTCAGGGGAAGCTCTCCTGAGGGAGATGACATTCACACTCCCAGTCTCATCTGTGAGGAGAGGCTCACTGAGTCCAGCTGATTCTCTCATGTTCTTTCTGGGTCACACCAGGGAATAAGAACATTCTCCAGTCAAGATGGGAGGTTCCATTTCCTTTAGCTCTTTCATGTCAGAAACATAAAGATCTGTGCAGGCACCAGAGCAGCAATCCCTAATGATGTCCCTAGACCACAGGTGGTACATGATCCCCAAGATTCTAAGTCACCCTATTCTACTTCCTACCGCTCATATACAGAGATTTTGGTGTGCAATATACACTGCTATAGAGATTTGGGTGTGTAGCGCTAGACAGCAGCAGTGGCTGGTTTGACAGTGCTTGCAAAGGAAAGGCATCAAACAAGGGGCAGCGCTTCCCATGGTGAAATAAATGGATGGCACTTACTGCCGGACTTCCTCCAATGCCCCCGCCAAGGTCACTGCCAAGCTGAAAGAGAGAAAGCAGAGAGAGGAGAGAGAGGTAGAGTTCATTTAGCTAAGTACTAGATGCCCATACAGAATCTGTAAATTGCTCTACCAAGTTGCTGGAAATATATGCCATTCAATGTGTCTCCCAAAGCCTAAGGAAATTCTCGACTGCAAAGAAATACGTCCTAGGGGAACCAAGTGGTGGTAGTGAGGGGGCGTGGGAGTTTTGAGAAAACCTGGAAAGAAGATGGAGCTGGGACATCTCAAGGATGTTTCAGATCCAATCTTTACACGTGAGCATGTGAGGACACGAGCATAAACCCAAACGAGAGTTAAAGAATTTGCATATTCCAAGAAGCTCTACTCTCAAGCAGCAATGTTTTGAATATTTTTTAAAAAGAAATTTATAGGGGAAATAAAAGAAAAGAAAGACTAAAATATGCTTTGATCTATATAACCTGCTACCTTAATGAGAGGGTTAGAATCAAATCAGTTTTGAACTGCAATTTCAAGCTCTGAGAATTACAGGTGGAATGAAAGTGATTTTTAGAGTTCAGACTGTTCCTAAAAGAGAACAGCTGGACAGAAATCTACCCTATCTGGGGAGGAGGGTGGAGGCATGTAATGCTGCAAGTCTCCCTGACAGTCAGTGTAAGGAGGAAATGATTTATTTGGGGTAGCCCATTTATAAAAAGATGCTCCACACTGGAGAATTAGACTAACTGAATTAGCTGACAGGAAAACACTTTCACATGATCTTAGTCTTGCCACCCAAAAGTCAGTCTTCTGTGACAAAAACGTTAAAGAACTGAAAGCTCAAGCTAAAAACAGCTGGTATCCAAGCAAGGTAAAACACACAGTACCTGTATATAAAACTAATGCAGTGTTTTGAAAGCAAACCTCCCTTTTGCTACATTTTCACAGTTCCTTCCTCTCTAGTTCTGTTTATCTGCAATGCCTGTTTCAATCATGAAATGCTCTGTGTACTTTAAAAATAGACTGAAAAACTAAAAACTTTTTATTCATTGTCTTTCATTTCCTGGTACAAATCTGGTGGTCACTGTGTTGTGATTGTGTTAAAAAACAAAATTGTAATGCATTTTTAGGATTTGGGATTTGTTATATCTTCCTTATGAACTGACAGTATATAAAATGGTGTTGCAAAATCTATCATTCAATCTATATTCAAGGATAGGCCTATGACCAAACTGTTTCCTCTGACAGAATATAACCCCAGCACGTACTTAGTAAGAAGCACTCTCTGCACTAAACTACAGAATACTTCATACCACAGAGCCAACGGACACTTCTAGACACCGCTTCCACAAGATCTCACAGTGGTCAGACATGGGATGAAAACTATATAGTTAATGACAAAGAGGTCAGGCCAACAAAGAATTCAAACAACTGGAACAAGTGTGAAAACAAATAGAAAAAAATTATGTATCTGCTTTCTCCTTGGCTCTAGAATAACACACATCTGCAGCACGACATTCCTCTTATTCAAACACTTATATAATATTTACAGCACGCAAGGACTGAAAAGTTATCAGGCAGTGATTATACAAGATAAATAAGAATGAGCCTACAAGCTGGCAGGAGAAATACAACAAGAGCCCAAAACCACACAAAATATACTAAAGCAAAAAATGGAATCTCTGAAGAGAAAAGCCTCCTTCTGGAGAGGATAACGCAGCGAAGTTCCAAAGAGGTGAAAGCAAACATGGAGGAGGTGCATTTTTCAAACAGTATGAACGAAGGCTGAAAAATCAGGAATAAAAGCATGATTGGGAATATGAGTACGCCAACTACCCTGGAGCACAGGGTAGGTATGTTTTGAAAGGTAAATTAGGCCCGATGAGATGGCCCACGCCTGAGTCCCAGCACTTAAGAGGCTGAGGTAAAAGGATCACCACAGGTTTGAGGCCAACCTGGGCTACACAGTGAGTTCAAAGCCAGCATGAACTACCTAGTGAGACTCTGTCTCAAAAAATAAAACAAAACAAACAACCATAAATTGTACAGGCAAATGCAGTCTAATTTTAGGTCTTCTGCCTTATAGAAACCTATTGGTTTCTTAAAGTAAGATTTAAACTTTCAAATACTAGTAGTGACTATGATCCAAGAACTATGACTTTCAACCTTGGATATACAAGGTGGGCATGGTGGTGCACGTCTGTAATCCCACGACTCAGGAGGCTGAAGCAGGAGGATCACTGTGAGTTTGAGGCCAGCCTGGGCTACATTGTGAGTTTAAGACCAGCCTGACTTACGTAGTAAGACCTTGTCTCAAAACAAAACCAAACCACAAACCAAACCAAACCCTTCGATATACAATCAATCACCTGTTTGTATTAGTGTATGTGTGAAGGTGCTATAAAAAATGCTACTTGGGAAACTGAGGCAGGGTTTGCTTGAGTCCACCACTTTGCAACCAACCTAGACAACCTGGCAAGACCCTGTCTCTCCTCAATCAATTAATTAATGCTATTGCTTGAGTATTATCCCCAGAGAATGAATGAATTGGGAGATTTAGCCTGGGCACCAGAATTTTTAAAAGCTCCTATAGTTGATTCTAATGTATGGTCAAGATTTAAAATACTGCCTTAGAGGAGCAATGATTTTAGAGTCAGACAAGACAACTTTAGAACTTCTGAATAAAAAGGAGATAATAATAAAAGAAAAACGCCTTTCTAAGGAAAAGGCTAAGTAAAAAAAAAAAAAGGAAGGGTTTTTACAATAGGTCTGATCAGAGGGGTTTTATGATCTCCTGCTAAGATTTCTCCCTCTAACGGCCAGACTTTAAATCCAGGCTTGAAAGAGAATTCTTTATGGTCCTGGGTTGGCATTCAGTGATAGGAAAAAAAACACGTTAGTAAGGAATAGTTTTACCAAATATGCTCAATTCAGTAAAAAGCACTCAGAATAAGGATTCATTGGTGATACTTAAAGGAAATAATGCCCATTTACAGTTCTTATTTTCTTAGATTTCATTATCTTTGAATATCATGTACTATCTGTGCTAGAGAAGATCTGAATGTAGTCTTCCCCTATGTTGATCAATTTTATTCACAACCATAGAAAAACCTGAAAAAATAATCTTGATATGCTTTTGCTTATGTTCAGTATTACCGAGACAACTAGTTAGAATTAAGAACTCTGATACAGACAGGGCCCCAAGGGTACCAGAGACACAGGCACAACATAAAAGTTCGACTAATTGTGTTATGTTTAGAGAGTAAAGGGAAATGACAATTTACATGGTTTCTCACTAGCAAGTCTATATAACTTACTCAGACTTTATTCTGCAGCTTTGTTCTGCATGCAGAAGATTCCAAGACAAGTTATTCTTCTCTGAGAGTATGGCAAGGTGCAGAACAATGACGGAGAGACGAGAATAGTGACTCATACAGAGATGGCAGCAAGGATGGAAATGACTTATCTAGTAAGAGGTTTCACCTAACTGCTACTGTGATAAGCAGAAGGAAGCAGATAATCAAGAAAAAAAAGAAAGCTATCGGTCTGAATTAGACATTAACCAGGTCAGGGCTGCTATTATGTGCAGTAAGGCTCATCTATCTGGAAATACTGTGAGCCCACACTTACCAGGTGCTCACACAAATCAACCTAATTAGGGCTTGTGAAATTCAGAGCAATATTCATTATCTAGTGAGCTGGTAGGAGCCAGGAGTGAAAAGGAATAGGTGTTCATGAATGGCTTTAGTCCCAGTTTGGTGTCTTATGTAGTTAAGTCCTCAACTTATGAACCTTTCGAGTTGTGAACATTCACAGATGTATTGTATAAAGCACACATCGTCAGATTATGATCACATCCAACTTGTGACTATTTTTCTGGAACAGAACTCATTTCTAAGTCAGGGACATACTGTACTGTGTTTTAAGTGTCTCTTGGAGTTGTTCACAGCCAGTTGTTCCCAGGGTTGCCTTTCTGAATCAGGATACAGGAAGAAGGAGAGGTGCCAATTTTAGGAAGACAATTATTTGAAATGCTGAAAGCTGACCTTTCCTAAAGGTCTTTAGTTGATAACTAAGTCCAAATCCCCCACCAGTTGTACAGTTCCCCAATCTAAACTAGTAGTTGTGTCATTAAATAACACTGTCAAAGAGTGGTCACTTTACCACATTTGAAGTATTGCTGAGTAAGCCCCAGTTCATGATGAGTTATACAATAATATGCCATTGCACTATTAAATTAGTAACTAGAAGGCAAGCAGTAATTTCACGGTGACTTACTGTAACTCATAGATTAAAGGGATTTCAGCATGATTTCATGAGCTATGCAACAGATCCAGGTAGAGTCAAAAGTTTAAGAGCTGAGCCCACATGTAAAAGTTCTAGGTCCAGCCAGTATGGTGGCACACACCTATAATCCCAGCACTTCGGAGGCTGAGCCAGGAGGATCGCTGCAAGTTTGAGGCCAGCCTGAGCTACAAAGTGAGTTTAAGGCCAACCTAAACTGCATAATAAACATAGTGAAACCCTGTCTCAAAAAGACAGACAGACAGACAGACACACACACACACACACACACGTTCTCCAGGTCCACTACAGATCCCAACAGGAAATATCAAATTCAATGTCTTTAATGCTATGATAGCAGAAATACAAAGAAAAAGCTCAAGACTGATGTTCTATAAGAGAACAATATTGCTTGACTCTAAGAAAATTTTTGAAAAGTTCTTTAAAAAGGAGTATCAACTAGGATGGCCAGTAAGGAAAAAAAAAAATAATTCCCACATATTATTCACAGTGACAGATCTGGGTTAGCCCATTTGAGGTATATCTGGCCAGTCCAAAGTACACGGATCTGCTTCTAAAACTATGCAGCTGCTTGTCTCTCTCAAGACATCTTAATTACAGCTGTAAATATTAAGCTCTGATATGTCTATGCTCATGTCCAAAATTCTCATTTCTTTTACATGAAACTTGCCAAAATTTATAGACCTGAATGGAATTTTAAGAATCTACCAATATACCTTACCAACAGCTCTGTGACTGAGCCGTCAACAGAATGATGTACAAACAGGTTACAGTGATTTCCATCACAATTACTATTGAAATCAATTGCTTTCAAAATCCTCTTGGTTTTAAAAATATCAATCTGTGTTTTCCTATCAGGGTTTAAGATTTTAGAAGGCATATAACCTCTTTTAGGAGAAAGTATGGTTTTCAGCTATTGGCAGAAATTTTAATTGATCTTCCAAAAAGTATGTAGAAAAAGCACCATAATACTAATGAAGTTAGTGAAAAGACTGTCTTCATACAAAAGCTATTGTGTAAATTGATGGCTGAGCATTGCCTTGACATGGAATAGCCTGTCAGTGACGGCAAAGCTTTTAGAAATGAATGCCCAAACTACAACCCAAGACACTCTTATTTATCACACAGTGCCAACAATGCAATTAAACCAGAATATTGAGGCTTTAGTTTAAAAAAAAAACAAAACTTATGCATTAACATCTTTTGTTTTAAAAGAAAAAAAGGTATGCCACAGGTTTGTCACTACTGGCCTAAGTAATCAAGTTCATACATAATCATCAGAGGATTGCTTAACTAGAGGGAAAAAGGCTTCTATTAATAGGACAGGGTACATTATAAGTACCCAACTTTCAAACATTCAAGTTGAGAATTTGCATAGGTATACTGTGTAAGACTCGCTGTTGGCTTATGAATGAATCAGACTTACGACCATTCTCCTGGAACATTTTTAAATTGGGGACTTACAAGAGAAAAAAATCCTCACAATGGCCACAGAACTCAATGTTGAATACAGTAAATATCTACAGGAAAAATTCTGGATCCTACTTTACAGCATTTATTGTCTCAATATATATGTATGTATCATTTGTCTTCCCACTAAAAGATAAGCTTGCAAGGAAATTTTGTTCACATTTATATTCCTAGTATACAGAATAAAGCCTGACATATAGTAAGCATTCAGTGATATTTATTTGTTGAATGAATCAATGTTCTAATAACCATGTAAGTAGGGCTACTGGCAATATTTCTGAGAAAACAATTTTCAAACAAACATCTTATTAGAGAAAAAAATCACCAAGAGGACAGAAGGTTGACAGATTTTCATGTGCCTCCTAGGACACACTAGTTCAAACGCACATGTCCAGTGAACCTTAAAGTACAGCATCGAGAGGCCTAGGGGAAGAAACCCTGTGTTTTATCTTAATAGGTCATGGAATTTTATACTCTAAGCCCTACACACCAGTGCTTACCCTGGTTGACATGACTCACCATCAAGTATGACTGACACTGAAAGAGGATGACCCAGCTATGTTTATCCTGCAGCTTCCAGTGTGTCCTGCACTCTTCTCTATACTCTAGATTGTGTACCCCAGTTTGAAAAGGATCAAAGTAATAACTGGATTCTATTCTAGAAAACGACACTGACAAACTGTGGGAATCATGACAGTGAAAAGAAGATAAAACTCTAAAATTCTGAAGAAGTCTTGGGTTTAAATTCCAAGTCTGGTTCACTGGCATGTGCTCTTCAGTATTCTGTACAATGGAGCCCAATATCAATTATATTATTGAGCTGTTTTAAGGATTAGAAATTACAAAAGTTCTAGCACAAGGACTAGCATTAATAACTGGTAATTACTCTCAAAACTTCCTGCTGTGGTTTGGATTAAGTATCCCTGAAAGATCCACGTATTAAAGGCTTGGTCTCTAGCCCATGGCGCTACTGTCTAGTAGTGGAATCTTTTAAGAGGCGGATTTAGTGGGAAGTCTTTGGGTGCACCTTTTAACAGTACAGTGGGACACTAGCTTCTTCCTCCTGCTCACTTTTCAGACATGAGGTGAGAGTTTTGGTCTGCCATGTGCTCCTGCTATACGTATACTGCCTCGTCATAAGCCCAAAAGCACAGGGCCTGCTGATCATGGATTGAAACCCTGAAAACTGTGAGCCAAAAATGAATCTTTTCTCCTTGTAAGTCAATTTTAATAGTGACAGATAACTGACCAACACTGTCTGAGGGTGGTCTTGACTAAACCTATATATCTAATAAAAGATAATGGTTATAGAAGCCATGGTGAAAGTTTTATAACACAAAATTGGGCAACAACTTATAAAACTCTTTCCACACAACTAGAACAAAAAGCTATTAAGTCACTGCACAGCTCTTCCAAAGGAAGAAAAATGAAGGTACAACACTAGTATGCATGATGAATTTTCCTGTGCACTAAAAAATTCAAAACTGTTAATAAAGTAGCTCACACACAAAAAAAATCTGAAAGAATCTATAAGAAACAGAATGGGAGGTTTTGAAAAATTGAGTCTTTATGAAATGTGATAAAAACCATGGCGAATGCTGTTGCCAGCTATCGGCGGAAGGAAGGGCAGCCCAGGGAAGCATCACGATGCATCCTCGTCCACTTTATGTACTAGACCTGGCACCTGGCTCTTCCTCCAAAGGCTAGAATAACCATGAAAGTAAACATTCTGAATCAGTGCAGTTCACTGAGGCAGCCATGACAGTGCAGCTGACTCACAGAGGAGGACTTATCAAACTGCTGCAGAAAATGGCAAGAATGGGGGGGGGTGTGCTGCTATTCTGAGGGGCAACGGGTCTTAGCGTAGGCAATTTAAAAGGAAAATATTCACCAACTTTTCTGATTACACCTCATAGTAAGAGTTGGGAAAAGACAGTTTCTCCTACGTGCCACTTCACTTCAAGTGAACATACAGAGTCACAATTCAGTAAACCTTAATTTCACAAATGTAATGATGAAAGAAGGTTAAAAAAAGAATAAATTTTTTCTAAACAGAGGATTATTAGGATACAAAAAGAATTTCCAATGAAAATAATTTCTCTTGTATAGAATCAGAGAAAGGGCATTCTGGATAACAGAGTAACGCATAGCACCCTGGAAAGGCATGACTATAATTTAGACAAGGCCTCTATTGATAGGCTCAAAGGGCAACAAATTGAGATTCAGTGATTATTTCAGTGATCCTTACAGATAGGAGACTGCTAAGCACAGAATGTACATTCAGAAATTATACACGGAGGTGATACATGGACATATCACCTCCTACACGAAACCAAACCAGAAGGATCTGCACTGTGAGAAAAACTGTATCTTCCAGAACAGGCAGTTTCATATTAAATATCAGAGGCATTAAAACAAAAACAAAACCCCAGCAAGATAAGCCTTCTAAAATAAAGAAACAAACCCCTCAAAATAACAACTTTTGTAAGACTACAAATAATAGTACCCTCTATATGTAGAAAAAAATCAATCATATAAACTGCATTACTTGAATTCACTCCATATCAAGATGACAGTTAAGTTTATATCAACAGAAGGAAGAAACAGTTTATACAGTACAATCAGAAAACATGCTCAAGGGAAAGCAAAAAATGACAGGGACGTTCTAATAGACTAAAAGGACCAGGTAGGAAACCCATTTTGATTCAGGTCCTGTGCTGAAAAGATATTCCATTTTTAAACCTCTGCCTAAATCAATGATTTTTAAAGAGGTCTGCCTCCTTTCAAAAAGTATGTAATAACCAACCACCTGGGAGGCATGATATGTATTTTCCTTACATCACAGCAATATCTTCACCCTGTTCTCCTTTGGTGTAAAAATTATCAATGTTATGAGTCATTAGTATTGATTGAAGAAGGCTAAAAAATTCAGATATATGTGGGCAATTAATAAACATTTCCTGAAGATGACAATTCTAGAAAAGGTCACAATTCAATAAATCTTAACTTTACAAATGTAATGATGCAAAGAAGGTTTTAAAAAAAGAATAAAATCTAAAGAGAGAATTACTAGGATATAAAAAGAAAAAAATATTTTCTAATGAATATTAGATTCTAAGAAAATAAGCAGACAATCAGAAATATAAAATGTCTTCACTTTTCAGTCTCCAATTATGGAAAGTGAACAGGATAAAAAGGACCCTTGGGCTGAGCAACTATACATAAACTGGTCAAATTTAACTTCTAGCCAACTTTTAGATGAGATCGGGTACGTTCAGGGTGGTATGGCTGTAGACGTAGCCAACTGTTAGTAAGTTGGATCAACTAGTGGAAAATCATAAAAACAAAAACAAAAACAAAACAAACTACCCTGAGGGGAAAGGGAAAAGGTAAAGACAGACATGGCTGTTTTCATAAACTGTGCCTAAGAAGCTCTCCAGAAAATATCATTTTTATGTGGAAGTCACTGTCAGTGTTTTCAATTCTGCTGCAAAATTAAGATAACCAGTGTACCTTTTAAAAAATTGTCTACTCCACCCTTACAGCTTTGTTTAACTGTTCTTAGGCCCAAGTATTGATAGTAACTTGTAAAATGGTACTACTGTGGGACTAATTACGCAGCTAGAGTTGAAAATCAGCAAGCATTCAGGAGCAGCAGGGCTGGGGATATAGCTCAGTGGAATAAGCACCTGCCTAGTAAGGAGCAGCAGTTACACCTCATTGGTAGCCCTCTACTGACCCCTATTGGGGAGGTTCTGTCAGAAACTGATGTTAAAAGTGGCAACAGTATCAAAAGGCCTGATTGACAGCTGTCATAATTTGGATGGTAAGTGCCTCCCAAGGCTCCTGTACTAAAGGCTTGGTCACCAGCCTGTGGCACTCTTGGGAGACGGTGAAATCTAGTAGAACTTAGGTTACTAGGGACATCCTTGAGTGGGATTTCGGGATCCTAGCCCTTTCCTGTCTCTCTGTATGCTTCCTGGCAACCATAAGGTGAGCAGCTTCCTCTACCAACATGCCCTAGCCACAGTGATGTTCTCAGGACAGGCCCAAAGGAACAGGGCCAAGGTACCATGGATTTAAGTCTTCCTTATAAGTTGATTTTCTTAGGTACTTTGTCACAATAATGGAAAACAAATAAGAGCCTTTCTAGCCTGAGTGCTTCTTGCCAAACAACCACAGGATTCTAACTCTGTTTTATATGCAGTGTGGGTCAAATTTTACTGGTCATAAGCAATACCATTCTCCTAACAGAGTATCAAAGAAAGAGCTTTAATAATTTCGTAAGTTTCTTGGCCTTCCTCAATTAATATGGGGTATGGCTGGAGTGCTCTTTCTAGCAGTGTGCCTGCTCCTGAAGTTAAGAGGAAAAGGGATCTGAGTTTACGGGTAGCTATGGTTCAAACACCAAGTTAAAGTGCTTCATAGTGGTTGCAGGTGTTTTATGTCCTTCCTGCACCAAACGTGGTCCAGGGAGGAGGAGGTCTAGTATCCCCGGAAGGTTTCAGAAAGGCAGACTCACAGGTCTTGCCCCAGCCTAACAAGATCAAGATGTCTTTTGTACAAGATCGCTAGGAGATTCATACACACATTACGGATTGTTTTGAGAAGTGCTATTGTAAGGCAAGCATGCAAGAGATGGCACTCCTAGCTAGGCATGGTGGCACATGTCTGTAAGCATTCTGGGAAGCTGAGGCAGGAGGGACAACAAGTTTGAGCCCAGCATGGACAACTTAGTGAGATTCTGTTTCAAATATAAAAAAGGGCTGGGAACGTGGCTCAGTGCAAAGGCCCTGGGTTCAATCCCCAGTAGCAGGGGAGAAAATGGCATCATCATAGATTAAGACAACTTTAAAAATTATTTCCCTCTTTAAAACAGATAATTAGTATAAGACTAATAGAAGTACTTTAATAGTAGCATAGTTTAGTGCTGCTGTAGAAACTTTTCTTTCATACAGCCAGACTTAACCATGCTTGTGATGTTCTCATACAATGAATCTGATTCTCTGAGTGAATATATATTTAAATACAGGAAGATACAAAGCAAAAATAAGGGCTTGTATTCCTTCTCATTTTGAGTTCTGTGACAAATTATACCTCAGCACTAGCTAAAAACTTTTACTGCAAAAACTTGCTGGTGCTATAAAACTAAGAATACTATTTAAAATCCCAAAGTGAGGAAAAGCTCATGTTTAGTTATACAGGAAAATTAGTGGGCCTATCTAGCTAAGACTACATAATTTGAAAACGAACTTACTTTCTCACCCCAAAAAGAATATTCTTTACAAAAAAAGAAGGTGAGGGCAAAAAGAAAAAATGGAAAAAAACTCAGGTACAACTTTGGCTACTACAATGTACATTCTAACAACTTTTCTATCTGAAGCTACATGTAGAAATTCTAACAGATGACTGATAGGCAATATACAGGGATAAAACTAATTGGTTTGGGGGGCTGGCAAGAGCTAAAACAAAGTCAAATGGAAATAACATGCTCTTTCTTTCCATGCCAAAGTGGCCCAAGAGGCAAGAGTGCAGAATCCTGCACCTGGCAACATGACAATACAGGCTCCTTTCCTCTTCCATCCCTCAATTCTTTTTTTTCACTCTCAGATCCAGTGAATCCAACATGCAGTAAGCCACCAAGGAAAGCAGTAAGGAGGGCTATTAAAACGTAAGAGGTGATGTGTTAAAAAAATAGGAAGAGCTATTTTAATTTCATAAGGGATTCTTGGGATCCCCCATGAATAAGTATTCATTTGTGCATTTTCTGAGTCTATAAAAAGGCTGTACAGCAATGTAGAACGATCATATGAGGAAACTACTCTACGTGCATAATTAATCAAATCCATTTATTAAGAATGTAAAAAGCAAATGCTATATTCTCAAGAAAGAAAGCAGGAGTGCTCATTTTTGTCAATGAGCTGGAGTTCACTGCTTGGCCAGTGTATGGATTATGGAAGCAGGGACTTTCCATTAGTAAAATGCACAACCCAGAGAGATGGGACTAACTCTATTTTCTCAGAGTTTTTGCCAGCCAAAATGTAAACAGACCTGTTCTGGCTGGCATAAACCCCAGACAAGACTGTTCTTTAAGTATAAGAGATGATGCCAGTGCAGGTAGCAGAGTGTGAGGCTGTTTTGTTTATGCAATCTCTGAGAACATTATATTTTTATATCTATGGCATTTGCCTTCCAATGATGTTGGGAAATAAATCAATCTGTTGAGCATCTTTCTAATCTTTAGGGTGACAAACATCTCATTTGCAGGTGTCTAGCTAAAGAAAAAAAAAATCTTAATTCCACCACAGTGAGATGTCTAGTTTGCAGGGAGCTACTTGATGAGTGCCGTATTTTCCTGGCCTTCTCACTACTGACTGAAAGTCATACTTAGTATCTGCCATAAATTTTGTACAGCAACAAAAAACAATTTTGGTTTCCATTGGTGGCACATATTCACAGATATTCCAGACTTTGGAGCCTTTTAGTATTAGAATCCTGGAAGCTAATGAAATTGGAAGTATGACAAGGTAGAGGAGGTGGGAAAGAAGGGGAAAAACGAACCAGTTGAGAAGTTTATCTCAACTGTAACAGAGGAACATTTTATATAAAAATGGTTTGAATGAGTGTCTCAAAACCTTTCAGTACAAAGCACAGCCAATAAAATATTTAAAAGGCCAAGGGCCTGAAAGACTCAAAATAGGATGATCTTTGTGAGCTCATTTTAGTACTGTTCAGGTTAAAAGGAGACTTCACAGGGGCTATCTAGGGTTAAGAAACAGAAACAATAATAAACTCTGGAAAGAATACTAAGCATTAAGACTGCTGAACAGTAGGTTGGTTAAATAGCAAAAGTCTTATTTAGAGTCAGGACAGCAAAATAATCCTAACTTGCAGAAGTACCTCATATCAATGATGAATATTATTATAATTAACTCTCTAAAGACAAGTAATGCTGTCCTTTACCAAAGGATATCATTGCTCAAGGAAAGATGTAATTCTAAAAAGCTTTAGTAACGTTCTCTAGCATATCAAGAAATAAAAATAATAAAAAGAGAGAAGATGCTTACCAGACTATCTAGTCCTCCTCCCAAGAGATCCACGGCTCCCATCTGCATGGAGGACACCTGTGGCACGTTGACTGGGGGACCAAGGTCAAGATTTAAAAGATCCCCAAGAAGGTCACCTTGAGAGGGGATAACCTGAGGCTGTTCCAGGTTGGTTGCAGTGGTGGTGCCAACAGGACTGTCACCTGCATCAGTGCTGCAGTCACATGCACACAAAGGAAAAAAGAGAAAAGTAAGTTTCACCTAGGACAAAAATGACAAAACAAACGAATTAGTAAGTTGAAATAATTCTTTTCTTTAAAGAAAATCTAGGTAGTTCTTCACAATCTTCAATATAGAGGACAAAAGAAACTGAAAAATTAAAGTACAGGAAACAAACACAAGCTAAGAAGAAAAGATTAATACTTATAATCAATCAGAGGGGATCTGAAAGGATGCTAATAAAGCACTTAAGTGTTTTTGGTTTTTGAAGCTGGGGTCTGAATGCCATGCTTTGCACATGCTAAGCACAGGCTCTACCATTGAGTTACATCCACAGCCCAGAATCTTCATTTCTTAATTGTTAGGTTTAAAGTAAGATGGGATTGACACATTCAGGGTGGTATGGCCATTACACAAATTTCAAGTAAGAAAAATAAGTACAGATGTCCAACAGGCAGCTAAGGACAAGGAGCTACAAGTCAAAGTTAGACAATAAATTTGGGGAGAAATTCATGTACACATTTCAAGTGGATTACCAAGAGGTAATCAATTGGTACCAAGGGGGAAGGTATGGTGGAAAGAACAGAGGATCAAGTGTTGGCTCCACTAACTGCTAGCTGCATGATTCTAGGTAGGGAACAACTGTTATGAGACAATTTCCTTATCAATAAAATGTCAACAACATTACCCAAACATGGGGCTCTATTACAGAATGGATCAAATGAGAGTATCATACAAATAGTACAGGCTTGTGATATATCAGCAGTAGCTGTGGTTGGTAGATAAGTTCCCTAAGAAAATACAAAGAGAAACACAGAAAGACAAAGTTTAGGATGAGCTTTTTGATACAACCATGATTAATGATCAGAGAAGAGAACGAACATGGAACTGCAAAGATTAAAGAGAGAAAAACAATTGAGGAAAGATGGCTTACAATGAAAAGGTATCAAGGAAGCCACAATGAAAAGAGGCCAGATATAAAATAAGTCAAAAGGGAAGTAATTTTATATGTACTTGGCAAGAAATATGAAATCTTCAGAGAGTAGTTTCTACACATGAAATTATGTCATTTAATAACATGTGCCATTTAAGAAATATGACAGAATACAGGGGTTTATCAGTACCTCTAAATAGAAGGTAGAATAAGTAGCACTGCATATAATTTTTTTACTATAATCAAAGACTATGAGGAGATAAAGTGAGTCTGATGACAAGTAAATGATTTTGTAGATGCATGATAAACATAAAAGAACATGATAAATGATTAGCATACATTTTTTTCTAAATGAGAAAAATATGAAAGTCTCCTATTGTGAACTCATAGGAACTTCATAATGTCATCAAAGCAATACTTTTAACTGTCAAAGTTGTCTAAATTAGAGAACTATTTACCACTGCACCCCCAGAGAACAGTGGACAATAAGCACAAAAGTAGAGTGCACTTTTCCCATTGCCAAGTGATTTTAAAAGATCCCATGCAATGGGTTTTAAAAGCAATTTTAAATTTTGACAAGAGGTAGAGTAAGGTTTTAAAGCATTGCTTTCACTCATGTTGGAAGTGTGTTACTTATTCACCTTATGATGCAGAAAGGTGATACTGAGCTAGGTAGGAAGGAAATAACTGATAGAAATTTCATTTGCAGAATGCATCATCCTCAGTTATATCAAAGGATGTTTCTCTTATATTTTCCAACACCTGTTAAAAACAACAGGCAAGCACAAGAGGGTTATTCAAACAGGAACCATAAGGAATTGTGAAGGTAACAAATTAAAGGCCATTAATCAGATAAAGACCTCATGTATGACATTGTGTTTCTTTCAGATAGTGTTTTAGTGTTCAAGAAAGAGTTGTTTCTGTTTGCTGATTTTTTTTTTAAACTTTCTTCTGCCCACTTAAAAGCCAAAAGTTATCAGAAGGCTAGATTACATGGCATATACATACGTTTATACTGGCAAGTTACAAAAGAAAATCTTATGTATATACAAATTTGAAGCACATACAAGAAATACTTATAAGTCAAATAGTTACATTCAAAGAATATTAAAACATGCTTGCCTACAACAGGAAATACTGTAACATTCCAAAGCCTTATCTTTATGAATTTACATGTCTCTAAATTAAAAATCAAAGCACCTACCCTAAACCAAAGCCTTGGCTAAGGCCATAAAAGATTAATAATCATTTTCTTGGGTACTACCATTTCTTTTTTCTCTGTACCTACAGCTTGTTAAAATAGAGCCCAAAATGCTGATTACACCAATATGTAAAGCAGTAAATTCTATGTTTTGGTCATATGTGAAATATACATTAAACAATGATACAAGACATTCATTAATGGAAAGCCCATTATTCTGGGAACCATTTCTTTTTTTCTTTTCAGTGCTTGGGATCAAACCAAGGGTTTTACATATGTCAGGCAAGTGCTTTATCACTGAGCTATATCCTGACCCCTTCTGAAAGCAAATTCTACTTAGATTTAAGGTTTTTTATGATTGATGATAGAATCAGGTTTTGGAAAGTTTCCAAATTACTTGTTATAGGAGTTTATTAGACTACTGCTCCTTTCTAATTAAAATTTTCAGGTACCCACAAAGCAAGTGCTCCATGGTGCCAGAAGGCCTGTTTGTAACTCAATTTCCTTACTAGTATGATCAACTTAATTTGGTAAGTAACTGAAAAACTACATGCATATAGAATTTAGGCTGTTTACAGAAAACAATTCTGCAAACATTATTTCATTAATAGTTTTATCCTATGAGAGAAGTAGTATCCAACTTTATCCATCTAAGCCTCAACCAAAGCTATAGGAAGGGATCAGCCTAGCAAAACACAAACAGGCTTTTTCCCCTCAGGTTTTCAGCTCTGGGAATATTTCAGGGCTCAACTCAGGAGAAACTTAAGCAATTTTCAGACTTTGTCAATTTAAAAGTTCTTCTCCATCACATTTTTCTAAAGCATTATCATATTCCTAGATTGGAGCCCTGGGGAAGTATAGCAGTAGGTTTGCAAAGTCCACAGCAAGTTCTTTTCCATGTTATAAAAGCAGGAGGAAGACCGACTCTGTCCAAACAAAGTCACTCCTCATTCAAACCTAGTTTACTTGCTTACCTCCCATGATGAATTGGCAAGTGTTTGCGATGGATCCCATGACTCCCTTCTACAAAAGCATTGGGAGGCTTATGATACACAGAAGCCAAAGAACCAATGTGGCAGATCAGCTCATCCAGCAGAGTTGGCTCAATAAGGTCTGTTTCCTCAGAGATTAGTGGCTTCTCAGACAAGACTACTTCTTTGGCTGTCACTGGGTCAGTTGAGAGAAGGCGCCAATAAATATAGCCCCGATCTCGAAGGTCAGGATTGTCAGAATCCTAATGACAAAGCAAATGCACAAAGGTTTAGATGGAACTGTTCCCCATAAGAAACCCAGATTTACCATCAAGGCAACACTGTAATGATTTACACAAGTTAACTATTAAGATAAATTCATTGAGACTCTTTATAGTTTTAATATAGTCATAACCCTTCAATCATTAATATTTTAAGGAATTTAAATGTAAGCTGAGATGGGTTAGACCTAAGACTCAAATTCAAAGGGAAATTAGAAGAGGCAAATAAAGTAATCTGGTGATAGTTACCTGGCTGAGAGGGACTTAGGACATAAAAATAATTTTTTTAGCAGGATTATTTATAACATTTATTTTAGATATATTTCACCCATACTTTTCTTTCTCATTGAAATATTTATGTTATCTCCTGTGAAGTCATTGGCTAAGCTCTAGAAATAAAGATAGAATCTTGACTTTAAGGAGCTCACAAAATATTAAATATTACAATATAGTGTGAAAGGAACTATTACCTATACAATCAAAACATCACTAAAAAGATCATGTAACCAAGTGCTTTCAAACAGGATGGCACTTCAGATGAATGAAGCTCTGGAAAAAAAATCAAATCGGAAATAATTTCTCATATAATATAGAGATAAGTGACCATAATGCAAGACATGCTTAGGGACTGTAGAGAAGACAGATAAAAAAAAAAAAATAGAGGGGCTTAGGAAAATAATGGAAACCATGAATGCCCAACATAGGAAAGAAATGGAATCCATTAAATAGATTCAAACAGATATCTAGGAGATTAAAAATTTCACTGAAAATATACACAGCAGAATTAGCCAATGTGAGAATAGAATTTCAGATACAGAAGACAGGATTACAGTTAGAAATCAAGAAAAGAAAGATTGCTTAAAAATAGTAAGCAACCATGAGAAGTCAATCCAGCAGCTGCTAGATGATGCAATGAAGAATAACAAGATTGATTGGAGTCAATGAAAAAGCAGGAGATAGCATAAAAGACATATAAAACCTGTTCACAGAAGTCATGGCAGAAAACTTCTCAACAGGGAAAAAGAATTTGACATACAGTAAGTGAGGCATAGAACACCAATTAGCCATGATCAAAAAAACCTACACCAAGGTATATTATAATCAAGATTTCAGAAATTCAACACAAGAACAGAATATTAAAAGCTGTGAGAAAAAAGAAACAAATCATACACAGAGGAAAGCCCATCAGAATCACAGCAGACCTCTCAACACAAATCCTCAGGTCAAGGAGAGGTTGGAGTGAAGTATTTCAAACCTTAAAAGAAAAAACAACCTCCAACCCAGATTGATGTACCCTGCAAAACTCTTTCAACTTTAGTACATGTGCTGCTGAAGAGAGCACAAAAACTATCTTTCAAAATTGATGGAGAAATAAGATACTTCTATGACAACACTTTAAGAAATTAATGAACATCAAGCTAGCACTCCAAAATGTTATGAAGGATATTCTAAAAAGAGGTAACAAGGATTACAACTGCATGACCCCAACAGAATGAATCCACCTGTCAAGGCAAACAATTAAACAGAGGGGGACAAAAGGGAGCCAACAAGAGGAAAGTAACATGACAAGGACAAGTCAATACTAATTGTAACCATCAATGTTAATCATCTCAATTCACTAATCAAAAGAAGCAGACTGGCAGACTGGCAGACTGGATCAAGAAACAAGATCCAACAATAGGCTACATACAAGAAACACATTTAATGCAAAAAGAAATTCATAAACTGAAAGTCAAAGGATGGAAAACAATACTCCATTTGACAGAGATACTCGCCCCCCCCAAAAATCAAGGGTACCTATTTTATTAGCAGACAGTGGATTTCAAGCCAAGACTGATTAAGAAAGACAAAAACGGTCACTAAGTTCTTACAAAGTGAACAAACCAAGAAGAAGAGATAACAATGATAAATATACATATATCAAACACCAATAATACACACAATTTACCCAACTATATAAATAGTACCCAACTATATAAAACAAATACTAATGGACATGAAAAATCAAATAAGCACCAATATAATTATAATGGGGGAATCTCAATACTCTTGTCATAAATAGATCAACTAGACAAAAAATCAACAATGAAATATTAGATCTGCATCAAATTTTTGAACAAATGAACTTAGTAGATGTGTACACAGTGTTCCACCCCATGACATCAGAATACACATTCTTCTCAGCTGTACATGGGACATTCTCCAAAATAAAGCACATACTAGCTCACAGAACATGCTTAAGTAAATGCAAAGGAAATGAAGTTATCCCATGAATATTATCAGACCATAGTGTAATATAATTGGAAATCAGTGGCAAAAAAACCCACAAGAACTCCATAAACACATGGAAATTATAGGATATCCTCCTGAACAACCAGTGGATCACAAATGAAATTAAAGAAGAAATTAGTTTCTGCAACTAAATGATAAAGACAATACAACATACCAGAACTTCTGGGACAGAATGAAAGCAGTCATATGAGTGAAATTTATAGCAGTAAATATCCATGTCAGGGAAACGGAATGAACTCAAATACACAACCTAATGTTAAACCTCAAGCTTCTAGAAAAAGAAACAGTTTCAAGTCCAAAACTTGCATGAGAGAGGAAGTTATAAAGATCAGAGCATAAATTAACACAATGGAGACTAAGAAAATAATACAAAGAATCAATGAGTCAAAGAATTGGTTCTTTGAAAGATTAAATAAATAAAATCGACAAATAGTCAACCTTATCAAAAAAAGAAAAGACTCAAACCCATACAATTAGGAATGAAAAGGGTGAAATTACAACAGATCCTGCAGAAATCCAAAAGTAAATTTTAAACTATCTGTATAAATAGCATGCATGACCTTACATTCTTTAAGTCATGTTCCCTAAACATTTTACCTTAGTCAGCTTTTTATAAATACTAATACGTAATGAGATTGTTTGAACTCAGAAGAAATCAAAATGTAACTCTCCTATGCTGCCTATTAAATATAGACACATAGGTCTTAACAGTCAATGATGATGGAGACAGAGCTGAGAACTTCTGAAAACAGATAACCAAAACCACTGTTTTCATTATTTACAGGTGAGCAGAGTGGGAACAAGACCAAATTCTTTTTAGAAATTCATTTGACGGTATATGAGTTGCTTCAATTCTGTCATTCTATATATCTTTTAAGAGTTTAAAATTAAAACAGGAGTGCCCCCCCAAAAAAGGAAAAATAAATTATAATCCATGAGTTATAAAACAATAGTCTAAACACAGAAGTCTAGAATATTATTTTTAGAAGTCTAGAATATTTAATTCAATAGATAAAATATTTCAAAGAGCTCATGCAAATCTCACAAAGATAAAAATTGTACAAAAAAATGACAGCTCAGCACTAGGCAAAGTACTGTAAAAGGGTTTTAACTTTTGGATAATATACCACTAAAGAGATGCAAAAGAGAAAAATAATTAGTCAACTATCTGAATCAGATTCCATGTGCATCGTCTTTACTCTGACACCTGTTAAAGTGAATCTGTTCATTAAATCATTTAAGAGCAACAGCAAATCCACAGGGATGATGATCATTATACACAGTTACATCAGAAAAAGTAATTATTTTAACTGCTCTAGATCTAAAATGGTGACCTTATCTTTTAGGCCAGTGCACATGTTCCTAAATGAGAATTCATCTGAACCTCTTTTTCTTCTGAATGAAAGTATCAAATAATTCCAAGAAGGGCCAAAAATATTTAAGAATTCCAGGAAGAATATGATTATCACTTAAATTCATCTATCACTAACACTACAGAATCTAACTTCAAATTTTATGAACTATCATCTGGATCAGCCAGCTACTGGGAAGCTATACCAACCAGCTACAATTTGGAATATGTTAAGAGGCATTGTTTTACTATTTTAACGGGACCTAAAGACTGTGGGTTTTTTTTAATTAAAACCTCCTTGCCCTCTACCACAGTCATGTTTCTGCTTTGCCCAGGCTAAAGCAACAGAGCTAGCTGACCATGGGCTTCAACCTCCAAAACAACCAAAATATTTCCTCCCTGCCAAAAAAGGAAAGACAGTGTGGTGACAGACACACATACGTAATCCTACCACTAAGTACTGGGAGGCTGAGGTTGGAGGATTATAAATTCAATCCCAGCCAGGGCAACTTAGGGAGACCTTGTCTCAAATTAAAAAACATACAACTGGTGATATAGCTATGCGTGAAAGCCTTGGGTTCAGTTCCCAGAAATAAATAAATAGAAATAAAAGAAAAGGGGAAGTTGAGTGCGGTAATACACATCTTTAATCCTAAAACATTGCAGGAGGCGATGTAGGAAGATCCCGAGTTCCAGGCCAGCCCGAGTACATAGCAAGATCCTGTGCTACAGTTTAAAATAAGGCAAATCAACCCCTCATTTTTTCTTACCTGTGTTGCCAAACTCAAGACCTGTTGGACCAGCTCCTGTGTTTCTGATGGTTTCTTGAGAAACAGCTTCACTATGGCAGTAAGTAGAGTGAGCTGGACCTAAACAGACAAATTTGAAAAAATGAAAGAAAAGGCGTTTGGATTATTCCCTGGCATCATCTCCGAAGTGGTATTTTCCCACCTATGAGTTATTATGGAGTCTTTCCGGTTCTGGTTAAGACACAAAAGATCAAACTCAGCCAGTATCAAAAATAGCAGCCAAAGGCATTCTAAAATACAAAGCTTTCAAGTAAAAACTTATTAGCCTCCTATCCTCAAATTGCATTTCTGCAATCACAAGTAGCTTGTTTCTAGGAAAGAGTATCACCTGTAATTATTAAAGTAACTGCTAACATTCTGACAGTGATAAAATTAGATTCTGATCAGTTCTTTTTTCTTACTCTACAAAAAGCTACAAATCTGGCCAGGTGTGGTGGCACATGCCTATTATGTCAGCACACAAGAGACTAAGGTAGGAGAATCACTGTGAGTTCAAGATCAGCCTGGGCTACATAGTGAGTTCAAGGCCAGCCTGGACTACACAGTGAGACCCTGTGTCCAAAACAAGCAAAGCAAAGCAAAGCTACAAGTTTGAGGCAATTAAGGAATCATTACTGGAGCAGTAACCATGACTGTACAGTTATGTCAGATCACAGCCAATGAAAAGTGGACTGCTGAACCACAAGCTACTACCTTGTACACATATCCTGTATTAAGCCTATTGAAATTACTATGATGAATTAGATACATGAGTTTCTATTTGCTGTAAGGACACATGCCAAGGGGAAAGGGCTTACTGGTTGTTTCTCTGGGCCTATGGCTCTAATTTTAGTAGACAAGAGGGACAGAAGATAGAAAGAACTCTAATCAGTTAGAAGAGAATCCAAATTTCACCACAGTCCAACATTAAGATAGTCTATGGTTACTGAAGACAAAACTAAGAACTGCATTTAACAGTAAAGACTAAAAGGAAAACCATGTTCAAGGGATCCTAAACTAAACCACTGAATTCTACAGGCTTTTACTTAGGAGAATGTATGTGCTTTAAGTCAGAAGATTATAAATGTCTTAAATTTCTCACCACATGAAAATCCTTATGTAGTGAGCCACAGCCATACTAACAAGAATGCGTAAATATCCTAGTTACAGAAAACAAAAAAGGGATTACTGCTCTAAGGCAGTGGCTATAAAGTGTGGTTCTGGACCAGAAGCAGAAACAGCAGCAGGAGCAGGAGCAGCTGCCCCCACTGCCTCCACCAGAATCTTGTAAGAAATGCTTTTCTCAGACCTATTGAATCAGACTGCAGGTGAGGCCCAGCAAAACATATACTTTAATAAGCCTTCTGGGCATTTCCAATGCTCGTTAAAGTTTGAGAACCACTGGTCTAAATTCTGTAAGTTTGTTATACTAGAAAAGAATAAGCTCTTTTGGGAGAAAATGAACAAACAATATACATGCACAAAGAAATGGCCTTTTATTTTTTCTGGCAACTTCCCAAAGAGATGTAGGACACAGGGTAGATGAGAGCTTACTTGGGTACTTTCATCATGAAAACCCTCCAAGAAGCTCTCTAGTAACTCATCTGCATTGTCAATTCTTTCAGCATATTCGCCCACGATCCAAATCATGGCTGCTCGTGCATCCGGCTCATCCAGCGAGTCTAAGTTCTCACAGAGAGTGGCAATAATACTTTCATACCTGAAAACAATAGATGGACTATGGTTACTGAACACAAAACTAAGAACTGCATTTAACAGTGAAAACTAAAGGCAAAACCATTTTCAAGGGATCCCAAAGTAAACCATCGAACCACACAATGTTTTACTTAAGAGAATCCATGTGCTTTAGGAATCTTGTGTTTAACAATCTTTGTTCTAACTAGGTCAGAGAATTTTCCTATTATGCTACTTTGCTTTTGTGGTAGCAAGTAACAGAAATCCCATTTAATTTTTAGGAAAATGGAGCTGGAAAACAACAGCATCCAAATTAGAAAGTTTACTTTGTTCCTTGTTCTAGCTGTTTCTTTTTTATAAAAGAGATCTGTATGTTCTCCTCAAGGAACAAACACTTGTCTGACTTGTTTCTCCAAAGAAGTAAGTACTTCAAATACTTATTTTTATAGTTCTAGGCTCTCTTACATTTTTATCACGTTGAATCCATCTCCTTGGCTTGTGGATAATAAATTAGATTTGGACAGCTGAATACTACACTTAATTAATTGTCTGATCTATCTTCCACTGATTAAAACAGGCTCTTGATTGCCATCAAAACTCCTTAACACAAAGCAGTCACATTTCTCTTTCAGTCATATTGAGATACACATTTCCACCCTTAATAAAAATTTAGAAACTTGACCTTCCTCTTTTCTCGGACAGTGACAAAGTTTATGGTTCTCTTTCCAAAAATACCATTTCTAAAATAAAAAAAAAAAATGAGTGTGTGTGTATGTATGTGTGTGTGTATGTGTGTGTGTGTGTGTGTGTGTGTGTGTGTGTGTGTGTGTATATATATATATATGCTGTTTAATGATTCATCGAAATATTTCTGTCCCTTCACCCACCCAGTACTGATCATTGAACCCAGGAACTTAATACTGAACTACGTCCTTACTTAGCCTTTATTTTTTATTTTAAGACAGGTTTCACTACGTTGCTAAATATTCTAGGCTGGACTCAAACTTGTGATCCAATTCAGTCTCCCAGAGTGTTGGAATTGTAAGTGTGGGCCTTGGAAGCTAGGCTAAAACATTCTTTACAGACTAATCAGAAAATTCAGTGCAGAGTTACTCTATAAGTACATTGCTGAATGGGATTTAGGGTGCTTAAAAGACCTGCTCTTACTTCACTCAGATTTTTGAGTTGTAAATCAAACTGGAAGCATTTTGGCTTCATAAATTAAGAAGCATTAATCTGAAAAATCTATGAAGTAAAAATGTAGGTTTTGCACATCTGTATAGGAGCCACTGCAAATCTTCAAAAATGACTTGAGACTGGTAATTTGTTATATCATGTATAAATTTCCACAGTGCTCACACCCCACAATACTTGCAGCTCACATACAAAGTGAACAGAACAGCTATTACCTTCATGGTTTTTACAGTAGGGTGGGCATATGATTTATCATTCAAACTGTGACATTTCTGAGAGGAAAAGTACATAACCATTAATCATGTCTACACAATAGACATGAACTAAGAACATGCTCAGACAATTTGAAATATGTTTCCTATTTAATGGTAACTTTGTAATCAAATAATCTAATGTCAACTTTAAGCTACGCTAAAAGACATGCACATACAGGCAGGGCTTCATTTCTTCTAAAAGTGATAAAACAGCGGGAAATCAGGTTTCAGTTCCTGTGCTGACTACTTCATGTAGCTCTGATTTTTAATAAAGTACAAAGAATAGTTCTTTTTTAAAAATATTTTTTGTTTTTTTGGTACCAGGACCTTGCGCTTGCCAGGCAGGAGCTTATGCCGCTCAGCTATATCCCCGACCCTAAAGAACAGCTCTTATCTAGCCATTTTCGAAATACCTTACTTAAAATATTTCCTAAATGATTTGCAAAAGAGGGTTAGAATTTGGACATACTTGTTGGGGTATTTGCGGAAGATATCCCTGATGACAACAATTGCCTCTTGGACCACATAATTTACTTTGGTCTGGATTAGATCAAGTAATGTGCTTACACAGCGCTCTGCAGATTGCTACAAAGAGGAATATAAAAAATGAGAAGTTAGATGATTTACTCAATAATACTACATCAACATAAAAAATTGAAACATATAGGTGTACCAACTAAACCACCAGGCACTTGATTAAGCTATACCAGAGGCTGGGTGATCTATGACCAGAAGTTCTAGATATATTCCAAATTTTACTCATCACAAAATAATATTGACATATGAGTCAGTTCAAATGATAAAAAGTCTTCTAGATAGCTGGGAGGTGGAAACAAAAAAGAGTAAGCCAGGTAGGAGAAAAGAATAAAGATTAAAGACTAAGTCAAAGTAAAAGGTCTTTAACTGGAATTCCTGGATAAGCAGAGACTGCGCACCTGTCTTTAAACTCTCAAAACGAATTACCAAATTTTATATGAGCACACAAGCATATCTTCCAGGAGCAAGCTGCACAGTTTTTATTTTATTTTCAAAGGTATTTGTGACCCACGCAAGTCTAAGAACTAGATAATAGATCATCTTTAGGGGTATGTAATTTAAACTCCATGGCCTTAGACAAACTGTATTTTTTTAGCCTATAATTCATCTATAAAATGGAACTGAATCCATTAATCTTTTATTAATAAAGAGAACATGGATGAACATAAAGGGACAAAAAATCAAATATACTGACACAATAAGCAACAGCTTTTTAAAAGATGAGAATTCTAAAATTCTAAAAATCAAAAACCAATCTGTCATATATTATACTGTCCTTTTATTGGTCACCGTGTTATATGTTTCCTGATAAAATGCAACAGAAAGTACACAGCATCACCTAAAAAGTATTCTTGCCCAAAACTTTTTTTTTTGGATATAAGGTCTCACTATGTAGTCCAAGCTAGCTTTGCACTCAATAGGTAGGCTGGCCTTGAACTCACAGTGATTCTCCTGCCTCAGTTTCCCAAGTACTGGGATTACAGGCATGGGTCACCATGCTTGGCTTCTTGCCCAAAACTCTTAACATGAATATTACCCAAGCTTTAGATTTAATTATTTAAAGGGAATGGAATGAGAAAAACAGCATCATTAAAATGTAACAAGCCAAACTGAGCTTCTGAGCAATACTATAAGCAACTCTTCAATAAGTGACACCAAAATAAGAAAGTAAAAAGACTTAAGAGACAATATTAACCACATGCAATGTGTGGAACTTGCTCAGATTTTGATTTAACAAGGTGACTGTAAAGATGATGTGATACCCACAGAGGAAAGTAAACTAGATATTCAATAAGATTAAGAATTACTGTTAAGTTATTAGTATGGCAATGGCAGTGTGGCAATTAAAAAAAAGAAAGACTGTGGGTCAGATATACACTTAGATTACTCCAGTGAGACAGCATCTGGGACTGGCATTAAAATACAACAGTACTCCATGGGGATAAGGGGTGCGAGAAGATAAAACAAGAACAAAAATTTCTTTAATAATATCTTTTAAACATACTGATAATTTCAAAATTTCACCTTTATGTCATCTATATGAAGCCATATGATGATCTGGTTGCACCATGAAATGATTCTGCAATCTTTTAATGTTTATTTTCTGATTCTATTTATTTCCTTCTACATCATTTATTTTCAGTTAGAAATTCCCGTGCTAAGTTATTGCAACAGTAAAACAGATGGAAACTGTATTATGATAAATTATAACGTATGCAGGCTTGGCTTGCTCTAATACAGGTAAGGGCTTAAAACAGAGCTTGATGTAAACCTGGTATTTAAATGAATCCTCAGAGTCATTATTATAGTAGAGGTAGACTAAAGGGTGTTTCCTGTGATACATCAACATTTAACAACCAATGTCTGGAATACTAATCCTCCAGCAAATTGTCATTACAATCATATTACAAAAAAAACTATTACAGTAGTATGTCAGAGGAGCAAGAGTAAACATCCAATCACTATTTAAAAGTCCAGAAACACACACAATTAATATACATGATAAAGACAAAATTTCATAACAGTAATCAAAGGGTGATCATTGAGGTATTTGATCAACCCAACTGAAATCCTTCACCAAAATTATTTCCTGATTAGCAATGTATTTAAAAGTAATGAAGTCAATGACATAAAAGTAGGGAATGACAGTGAATTTTATGTAATTTGAAGTGCAGCACAACTTTCTATGTGTGTCATTAAAGAAAAAATAGTGTTTATTACATAAGAAAACGTAAACTTCCCATGTATTAAGAAATCAAAAGGAAAACAAATTGGTAAAAGTAATGGTGGTGGATTGACAGCTGGTGGTCAACTTGTAACATCCAGCTGAACTGAACCAGCTTGGTGCTCGGTGTGGGAGGCCCACCTGAGAATGGCTCCCAGCAGCGTAAGTGGCAGAACTGGAGGAGAAGTTTAGAAGTTACTGAGAGCTGTTGGAGCTGTTGGCTTATCTGGGGCTATTAGCTCTCTTGGAGGACTTTGTCACGCTGGCTTTCCTAATGAACTCAGCTGTTCTCATCATCTAAGGAACTCAGGACCTTGGTGTCACTGGGAATGGCTATGGTTCAGTTTGGGTGAGCCCTGGTCCTTGCTTTGAGCATCCCTTCCTGGCACTGGAGGGGAAGATGGTGCACTGCTCAGTCTCCTGGAGAAGCTTGTTGCATTGGCTTTCCTGATGGGAATTTGGCTGTTCTCATTATTGGAGGAGCTTAGGACCTCACTGTTCCTGAGGATGGCTGTGATACCTCTCTGGTTCTTACTCTGAGCATTGCTTCCAGGCTCCAGGAAAGATCCCTGAGCCTGCTAGCACAGATCCCTCATCCCGCTGGCAGAGACTTTTTAGCTTCTACCACTGACTTTGGGGTTTTCCCAGCACAGATCCGTGAAACAGGCCTGCAAGAGACATTGTCATGGGCTCTAGGCTCCAAATGGATACATGGGGGGCATTGTTACAGGCTCTCAGTCTTCAGCTAGACTCATGCAGGACATTACAGTGGGATCCAGGCCCTCAGCTGGATTCTTTGTTCTTTAGTGTGTGGACAGATTTCCTGCACTTTTTGTATATGACTGGGTGACTATTATAAAATAATCTTATAATTAAATGTCCTGTATTGTATTGTTCCCCTTGCAAAACCCCAGTCTAGAACAGTAATGTTAGCTACAAGAAAGGTTAATATCCTTTACTATTAAAGACTAAAAAAGTATGAAAAAAAAATTGGAAAATGATACATAAGACATGAACCAGCAGTTCCCCAATGCCCCACCACAACTAGGGTTGAAAGATTTGGCTACAAAAATAATACTTATAATCTTATTTGAAAAAAAGAGCTGAAGTTTATTCCCATACACTCTCATAGTCCCCCAGTAAGGACCATTAAGGAAAAGGTTAAATTGTGAAGCAAATACATATGATGTCTATAAATGAAACCAGAAACTACAAGTGATATAAAGTTCTGTTAACAACATGGAAGGATATTTAAAATATAAGATATGTGTAAAAAAGCAGATTACAAAAGTAAATAAAAAGCATTCAGTGTGATTTCATTTTTTGTTAAAAATATACTTATGTATGAAAATTATATGAACAAGGTTTTATTATACCTACTAGATCACATCTACTGGGAGGACAGAAGAAAGGGTGGTAGACAGGGTAGAGCGTTCTAGTTTTGACTTACTTGATGATTTTAAGTAGTGAAGACATACTGCTTTCCTAATAGGAAAATATATGTTTTATTTAAGGGCTGAGACATGTATCAATATCTTACTCTGATCTATAAAAATGGAAAATGGTAAATATCTAAAGAGCAGGGGCTGGGGATATAGCTCAGTGGAATAAGCGCTTGCCTAGCAAGCGCCGGGTCCTGAGTTCGATCCCCGGTACCGCCAAAAAATAAATAAATAAATAAATATCTAAAGAGCAGAATACTAGGAAGTGAGTAACTTCTGGTCTTAGTGACTTAATCTATCTCAAATAAATAAAATTAACTCATTTTACTTAGAAAACAAAAACAGGCCAAAGGTTTATCTTAAAGGAACACAAAAATTACTGAAAAAAAGGAGAATGGAGTTGCTTTTTCAGTGCTGCTTACTTAACAGTTTATGGGCTAATCATTAACCTAATTAATAGAACAAAATTATACAATTTTTTACCTCATGGTAATTTATAGTAACATAGAAATACCTATATTAAGTTTTAAAGCTAAATACCTATATTAAATCTTAGTACTCTTAGCTAATAAGCACCAACTAAAATTTGTATTCTCCCATTTGTCAGTTTTAAAACCAGTTGCACATTTATAAAGGACAGACACCATGAAAGAAAGCAGCAGGTCAGTTTAAAGCTACACAGAATGTTCACTAGAATTCCTTTGTGAGCGCTTATCCTTGTGCCATATGAGTTAGTTACAAAAAGACAATCATTGACTCTCTTGATCTAGTAACTTAAGGCGAAACAGCTCTTTCAAACTTTTACCTTTCATCTGAAACAACTCTAGAAAGACTTTCAAGACAAATCCAGGTAACCTGAGATAACACTAGACATAAGGAAGAATTCCTAAGTTTCCTGAGAAAGTCTATTTCCATATACTCCTCTCATACCCCCAATAAGACCATTGAAGAAAGAAGTGAAACCCATCAGAGGCTTGTCTTTTCCAGAAAACAATGGTGAATGTTTCTATTAGTCATAATTCATGGCATTCACAACCTCTAGAAATCTTAAATGTTTTGAGAACACTTTCCAATAATTCCAGGCCTAGAAAATTTCTTCAAACTTTGAAATGGAATACAGACTTTGTATTACTCCTTTTTTTTTTTTTTTTTTTTGGTATTACTCCTTAAAGCTTTGTCAGACAAGTCAAGACAATGACAGCCTGGTAGAAAAGATGGTTATACATACAATGAAAAAACCACCACACTCTTATGCTACCAAAAATCTCTTTGTAAATTAAGATAACTGTGAGATACTGGATAAAAGAAACATAAGGTATATGAAGTGGGTTAATAAAAAGATTTAATTTATCAATACCCAGTAAGTAGACTTTTCCATTTCTCAAGTAAAGCCATAGAATTATACGAAATATCTGAAGTAACTGAAATAGCAAACACAGGTTGACACCAGGACTAATTAACTTCTTGCTATAACAGCTGGTCTACTAAATGATTTCTCAATGGTAAGTATACAAAGCACTACTGCATAGAAAGAAGGTCAACTAGGAACTTGAATTTCATAGAAACATCTCTGATACAGCATGGTCTTCTGTTCTATGGAGTACTGATCATACTGTACAAAGTTTTTAGTATCCTTGAGATGTCATGTGATCCACTCCTCTGACTCTGAGCAGAACTGCATATTATCAAGTAGGCAACAGTATGGGGCTATGAACACACAGTAACAATGAACAGAGGCTGTCATTAATTACAACAAATTTCTGAATAAGGAAAACAGGTGGAGGACTGGTGACTGATAAAATAGGTCAACATAAATTATAGCCCACAATAGCTACTGGAATGCTTAAGCCAAGCCAGAAGCCAATTCATGCTCTCAAATCAGAGGATTCTTTAAGAGACCTTCCAAGTAGACTTTCTGCCCTGAAGCAGAAACCTGCTAAGCTAGACCGTAGCCCTGCCTATGTACAGGGAAGTCCTAATCACTTTTATACTACTTCATTCTTAAATAGGCTAAACATCATGTATGATATAATCTCAAATTTTAAAATTATATGTATGGAGATACAGAAGACACAGTGTAAATAGCCCTGAAAAATGATATTGAAAATGTACAAATAAAATTTATAATTCATTTCCTTGGAGATTCAAGAAGCTACTGAAAACACACACACACACACACACACACACACACACACACACACACACACAGAGAAAAAAGTACCCATAATCAGCAGCAATGAAGGGAGGCTGTGTACAGCAATGAAGGGAACAATATGTACAGGCCAAGAAAACAATCAGCCAGATTAGAACAAGCAAGAAGATAAGACTAGAAGAGATAAGGGTCTAGGACAATAGGTGGTTTACAGATCTGATACTATGCTTTTGAGAAGCTGGAAGAAGATGGGTGTAATTAAGATACACATGCAGGGCTGGAGGTACAGCTCAGTGGGCTAAGTGCTTGCTGCTGAGCACTAGGGCCCTGAGTTCGATCCCCGGTCCCGAAAAAAAAAAAAAAAAAAAAGATACACATGCAAGGGGAAACAAAGGGCAATTTAAGAAACTCCAGAAAAGATGAAAGTCTGAATAAGAAGATACAATCACTTGTATTGATCCAACATAGTTATATAACACACAAGTTTCATAAACCTGTATTTGGAAGAACAAGAAATAATGGTATATTATCTTAATTTACCAAGACAACTGACACAGGAACAAAAAACTCGTAATATAACTATCCTGGAAAATAGGAGTGAGAAGTAGACTTAGGTTATTTAATAGCAGAAAGTTAAAAGACAAAGTCCGTAATTGGTAAATCAATAAATAATAGCATCTTTTTAGAGATAATATAAATTTCAAAAGAGTAATCAAAGCAAAATTTAAAGTAAAAAAAATTCTCTCTAGGAAGAGGTGATAGGCAGGAAAAAGGAGAGACGAGGGACACTTGGTTTTCACCGGCAACTTTTAAATCTATTAACTACGTGCTTTATTACTTGGATAAATATAAAAAATGTGTTTTAAAAAGAGGAATAAGAGAGCACCCAGAATCCCATAACATATGACTCAACGCCCAGTGGACACTTACTTCCACCTTAATGGCACAACGTCCAATGGCCCTCACAGCTTTTCGAACGAAGTCAACGTCCACCTCAGTAGCATATTCCTTCAGTTCTGCCAGAACCTGTCAAATATCCAAGAAGCGGATAACCATTAAGAATTCTTAAACAGCAATCTTATGGTCTAGACCTGAAGATGTAAGGCATCATAAATTTGAGATTGTTTAAAGTCTGACCTGAGCAATGTTGGCTTGGGATGCCAGGCGAATCATGATGTCCAATTTCTCTAGTTTAACATAGATGGGATCATTGTATTTCACAAAGAAGACTTTGATTTCCTGCTTTAAGATTTCAGGCCTGTGTTACATAGAAACACAAGAAAGGACAGTGAAGATGTATATTTATGTCCTTATAAGTCTGTAATAGTATCTCATCTGTAACATTTCCCCCAGGAAAAAATCTCAACGAACTTTGTGTGTGTGTGTGTGGCACTAGGGATTGAACTCAGGACCTCACATATTCTGGGCAAGCACTCTACTACTGAGCTCTACCACCGCCAGCCCCTCTGTTCTTATTGCTCCCATTTGGCAGACTATTTTTATCTTGTTTAAATACTGGGGTACATGTGGCCATGAAGAATTGCTGGGATAACAACAATCTAGTTCTAATTGCCTGAATGATATCAAGCAAGTGTTAAATACTAGAACAGAAGGAGACCCTGTGGAAGACAATCTAGACTATAGAATAACACCAGACATTTATTATACGAAGACACCGATATCCACTGTTGGCCTACTGATCCTGGATAAGTTGTTCTGTTGTTTAACATTTTCATTTCCATACATTAGAAAGTGTGTAGCACTGGCCAACTGAACATGGATATTAAGCTTAATTCAAAAAACATAATCACCAATGTACTATTTCCCAACCTTTTCTGGACAATTAAGTTGATGTTCCTCAGGGCAACATACTGCACTTCTGGCTCCCCAGACAGCAAAGTAACAAGTGGAGGAGCTAACTTCTTCAGCAGCATATTGTAGTAGTCGGAGTCCTTGGGTAACAATTCCAGAAACTTCATTAGGACTTTTACTGCTGAAAGTACCACTGCTGAGTTGGCATGGGATAACCGAGGAGTTACCCGCTCACAGATGCTGAGGGCAGAAAAGGAAAATTAATATCTTCCATCAAAATTTCGATGCACAATCCATTTTATAAGGTAATGTTTCAGAGTCCCATGGCCCAAGTATCAAGACATTAAAGAATCAGTGAGAAAAGTAAAAGCTCCATGCTTAGGTCAAATTGGGATCCAACACTGCAGAAGCCTCATTCCCAGCAGAATACAGGCAGAGCAAGGATATCAGAAGACTTTAGGAACCAGCAATAGGGGATGTTCAAACTGGAAGGAAGCTAGCAATGCCCCAAACACTTGAGCTCACACCATTTACCTTCTTGTTTTATAGTCCTCTTTGTCTCCCCATATTATGTTAGGGCTCCCTGCCTCACAGACCATTTCTACTCAACCTATAGAAAGTCAAATTCAGTATTCTGAGAGTTATTTCATAGTGCGAGACATCAACTCACTTGTGATTTAAGGTTTCACAGTATGATGAAGGAGGTGGGCTGGCAAGAAAAAAACTATCCAACCCCCTTACTTCAGGATAAAGAGGGAAGCTCTGACAGGAGTTAGTTTTAGAAAATATTAGGACACCATTGCAATATTCTCCCAACTTCTTCCCTTTCTCCAAGTTCTTGCCACCTATGCTTAAATGCCTGGTGAATCCTTGGGTACTGAATCATCAGTGCAGCGTTCAGAAATTATTTTGATAGCTCCTTATGCAATGTAAGTAACTAGCCTACTATATTAAGGATGTAAGTAGGCTATGTTAACTCTCCCTTCTTCCTTTATGTATGTGGCTGGCTCCTGACCTCCTTTAGGTTTTTATACAAATATCACTTTCTCAATGACACCTCCCTTGACTACTAAACAACCCCCTCCCCCCATAAATTCTACAATCCCTCACCCCAAATGCCCAGCATTTCTTGGATCTCTTCCTTATTTTGTCTTGTTAGCACTCATCACCATCTGAAAATGTTATATATTGTATTATACACACAGTATATCCGTGTTCCTATCCCTCAGAATAAGTGCTCCACAGAGGCATGAGTTTTGTCTGTCCTTCTGTAAAATGTGAAAGATTTATATGATCTGAAGAGAAACCAGAGTATTGTCTGTCCCTCTGCATTATCCTTAGGGCCAACAACACTGCCTGGTATACAGCACAGGCTTAATAAATACTTGCTGAGTGAATGAATGAGTATAATGTCAATTACTAGCAGAAAATAAAATTCTCTGAAAGTTCTTTTCAAACTATGTTGAAAAATGATGGAAAGAAACTATCAGGGGCTTTAGTTAATCTAGAGGGAATAATTTCCCAGACAAGTGAAGAGCACTTACATTCTAGTAGCTTGGAAATCAGCTGCAGCCAGGCAAGGAAGGTTCTTATCTACCATAATTAAAATATGTCAACTTTAATGAAGAGCCAACATTTCTTCAGAAGTACTCTGCCTAGTACAGTGCTTTTCTACCCAAAATGTTCAATAAAAATCTGCAATAACTGTAACTTTGTACATGAAAATGTCTGTGTAGATGAAATTTGGTGGTTAATTTCTAGTTGTCAAAGAAAATCTGCAACAGTAAGGTGGTAAAGGCCTGAGCATGCCTCCCAAAACCTCCAAATTCACACTGATGTGATTTCTATATGCAATGGGACGCAGTGTATATTTTGCAGATTTTAACATATTTTTCTAGTACTAAATTATAGGTATAGTTGAGTTCATTAAATAGTATAATGCCACTAAGTATCTAACACAATGAAAAGTGTGTCCCTACCGATACATTCAATAAACTTTTTTACCAATGGCCAGGAATTGGGAGATGAGACAGAGTGATGAGGGAGATATTAGCAAAAGTAACTGTACTGTTCAAACAAGAAATGAAAAACATACATTTCCTAGAAGCCGCTTTTTTTTTAACAGTTTACTCCACTATGTTCCTAAATCCAGTGGGAAAATATCTTGGGGATAACAACATTGACCCAATAGGCCACCCATCTTCCTCAACCTGGTAGACTCACTTTCTGAGAAAGGACACTAATACCTACTGACTCAGGCAAGGTTATCAGATATTATCCAGGGAAACTGACTGACCTCTGAGCTTCCCGGTCATCTTTAGGGTTATAATTAGACAGGCAGTCCAGGATGAAAATCTGGCCCCACTCGGTGCATTCATTCAGAGCTGTCAGCAGCTTATTAATGTTTTGTGGGTTCAAATCGAGTAGGTTGCTGTTTGGGTGAGATTCACTAATTTCAGACAATGCTGCTACAGCATTAGCCACCACCTGGGAAAGAAACAGATACACCACTGATGCACTCAGGACAATATACCTATGACAACCTTCACTGAATCACTCATTGATCTCAGCTCATAACCATTCCTGAACATTTCACCTGGTCAGACAGAAACAGACAAGCTCTTTCAAAATATACATTAAACCACCTGCAATACCATATAAAGCTTCTTGACTAGCAAAGTAACATATGATTTACTACTAAAATATATGTTAACCATTTTAATAGTACTCAAAACTATCAATAAAATCAAGATAACATGAACAACTCTAAAAACTGAAGGCTAAAGAAGAAATACATATATTAGGTTGTAGAGAGAAACATGCAGGCCAAACAATTTTCCAGAGGTGTAGGTATGCAGGTGTAAGGGAGACAGGCCTCTGTCAGCCGTATCACAGAGTGTGGAGTAAGACGCTGTAGGCTGAGGCTCTAGTTCACCAGTATACAATGCTAAGCAAACATATAATCTCTGTTTTCTTCATTTGAAAACTAGGGATAACGTTTCTTTTATTTTAATTTTTGACAGGGTCTTGCTATGTAGTCCAGGCTGGCTTTAAACTCACTCTCTAGCTATCAGTTCCTGGCTAGCCTAGAACTTGCAATTCTCCCATCTCAGCTTCCTCAGTGTGGAGCTAAAAACTGGGATAATTTAATCCACATCATAGGTTAGTTTTAGTGTGAGAATAAAATCATACAGCATGTAGAAGCTTTTGATAAAGGCTTATGAAAATTTAAGGTGGCTATATTACCATAATTTATCATGTATAAGTTGCATAGTTATTTATACTGACATCTCTAAAACTTGGATACATTTTATAACCAACAGCCTGGCAGTTTAATAAGAAGCAATTTTCTTTTCTAGTAATACAGAAAATAATCACGCATTTTATAAATGGAATTGTGGATTCAATGAAATACAGTATTTTTTTAAAAAGAGAAATACAGTATTTCAAATATATTCTTCACACAGACAGTATGGTAAATGAAAACTGCTACCCTGGATAAGAAAGTGTATGTGTATCCTGACTTACAGACTTAAGAATCCATGTAGCTATAATAAGAAAAGTCAAGATGATCAAAATTACATATTATTTCTAATATTACAAGTCTATAACAGTAAACATTTAAAGTTATTTAAAAATTGCAAAAACAAAAACGCAAAAAATACTGTCCTACAGTTCTGTACAAATGAGTTTTAAAACAAATTTGTAGAAAGCCTCCAGCTATTACTAAAGATTAGGAATATGAGTGTGTATATAAATACTCTGTAATTATAAATAAAATGTGACAGGAAATAACTGCCTCAGCAAGGATGGAGATAGAGATAGATATATAGACAGAGAGAAGATTCTCAAAAATGTGAACTTAGCTAGTTTTAAGGTTGTTAAAGGCTTGAGAAAATGCATTTTGTAATCATCTTTTTATTAGCAAGACAAGAAACATAACAGCTACAGTTGAGCTACTGTTTTGGTATCCAGATTATTTAGACACTCTACACATTATTCTAGTGTATTTCGCCTAGAAGACAAATGCTACAGAATCTAATTTACCAAATAATGTACTTACGGCAATATTCCTTATTATGTAAAGGATAATAATGGTACAAACAGAGTCATCTCAAACTGCAACTTAGAGATCAGAACAAAGATTCCAAGATGAAAAATCAAAAGCCTCAGCTGCTAAGTATGATTCTAGACATTTTATTCTTATGAAGACAAATCAAGACCTACTGGATAACATATGAGGTTCTCTTCTCAATTTTGTTTGCTGACTCCATCATTAAACATGAAGATTTAAAGAAAACTAAAAAGCATGGAGTAAAATAAAAATCCCTTCCACTTGCTTCAAATGCAAGGAAAGATATTTTACCCACGAACAATACCCGATTAACCTCATTTTAATACAAAAAAGTCAAGACCAAGTAATATTTTCATCTACCGCTGCCAAGATATGCCCAATCTGCATAACAAGTTGTTCAAAAGAAATCTTTTATTACAATTACCATTTCTGCAAGAGAATCCCCCTGTCTTTTGGTTTTTTGAGACAGGGTCTCACTGTGTAGTTTAGGTTAGCCCTGAACCCACTATACAGCCCAGGTTGGCCTTCAACTTATGGTGATCCTCATGCCTCTGCCACTGGAATGCTGGGACTACAGGCATGTACTACCACGCCCGGCCAAGAATCCCCCGTTTTTAAAGTTAAATATGAGATTTGATAATAAATGCAGAAGAACAAATGAGAATTAGGAAGACTAAAAAGACCAATGGAAAGGACAGGAAAAGAACAGAAGGAGCAATTAGAATTCCTTTGTTACTATCATAGGCAACCAGAAATTAAACTGAATATACAATGCAGCTAATGAAAAATAGATTCTGGTGTTTAAATAGGCAATTTCCACTTATTATCATATTAAAACAAGAAAGCATATAGAGAAAAGTCAGTCTAATTAAACAATTCAGGAAGATCAGATCAAAGAATTACACTGTACAAAGCCTGCGGGAGAGGAGATCACTGCCAGTCACCACCTCAGTAACCGGCTGGAGGAGCTGCTCTCCCATCACCGTGCTAACCTCAGATCCTCTAAAACCCTGTGAGTTCCTTCTGTTCCACCTCTCTAATTTCATTTCTTCATCTTCACATTTAGATAGCTGTTTCCAGAAACATCCTGAGGCAGGCCTTAAGGAGTGCGTGGTGTTCTCCTAAACATAGTAAACTGTTTCCCTAACGCTAATGGAAACTTCCACTAAGACAGTCATACTCAGTCTGAGGTAGATGAAGAAAAGGACTGACTTCAAGATGGAAGCTGGTGACTATAGCACACAGGACTGCCCACAGGACAACATTCACAATGTTTCTGTGGAACTAAGCAGACACATCTGTTTTTAAAAAATAACTTAAAAAATAATAGATTGAAAGAAAATTTTCTCCACATAGAGCTTTCTCCAAACAATGTGACACTACATGCATGAGACCTGGTGAGAGATCACAAAGAACACATCCAACCCGTAAGGGTGCCTGCCCTACCTTCTCTGAATATTAGAATAAAGGCTGCCTGTTCAGTCGTAAGCACCACTTTGATTTTGAACTGTTGGGACAACCATGTGTAACATTTTCCCCTTAGGGAAAATGCTGTAATTTCAGAAAAATGAGAGTTTCTAAAACAAAAAGGTGAATTTACAAGAAATGTTTACTTTAAAAATCAATTAATGAATTTATAAATAGGGTTCAAGATGAGCTTTCTAAGTACAAGAACTGTCTTATAACAAGTTGGCCTCTAGGTTACAAGGAATATTACTACAAAACAAAATGTCTACCCTTTTGTCTTGCTTCCTAATTATGGTAAATTCTGTTCTTTGGAGATTCCAAGGAAGCAATGCCCATCCCTCATCTTCTAAAGACCTAATGTAATATACAGATATTAAATACTTTATAGATACACACACATCTACAAAAGCATACATAGAAAAAAAAATCACACTTACCCTAAACAAATCTTTCTCTCCCTTAACTACAGACTTCTATTTGACAGTTCCTTACTAACCCTTAGAATCTGAAGAACTTTTTGTAAGGTAATCAACTGTACTTTGATTTTACATCAAACAGACTGAGCTGCACAAAGAGGTGAAAGATTATACTAGCTAAAATTTACTGACTACTTACTCCATGTTATTAATTCTCATAACAACTCTGAGGTAGCTGCTATTAAATCCATCTACTGGAGATGAGGAAACAGGTCTAGAGAAGTTCAATGACTTGAGTAGGGTCAACACAGCTGGAAAGAGATACTGCTTAAACTTCAGTTCTCAAGGTTTATGTTTACTTTCACATCTGAGTATTCCTAGTCATTCTTATCTCCAGCGCTTACATAAGTTCCAAACCTGTGAATTTCAACTGGGGAAAGGGGACAGAAACAAGCTACAGGCATGTGTGTAGGAGGAGAGAATATAATCAAAACACATTTATACAAGTGAAAAATTTCAGAGATCATCAAATCCCAGCCATATTTAAAGAGATGAGATTTATTAGCCAGCTATAAAATCTGACTTATAAGTACACCTAGCTCATATGCACAAATTTTGAGGAGATAAATTTGACCTCATTTTTTTCTAAATGAGCAACTTGGAGCAGTATGTATGATTAGAATAAAAATGATCCTGTAAAAACTTACTCTAAATCTGGATACACATTGAAGTGCAGACAGAGGTTCTTTTATGAAAAATCTCACAAGTCCCTGTCCCCCAGAATGATTTTTTATTGTGCACTCTAATTTCATTCATTCCAAGAAACATCACTTGTGAGTATAGTGATTTATTCCTATTAAATAAATTATTGTTTGGAGGGCACTGATCTCTAGCCAGGACGTTCAAAGTTACACATGCTCCGAACAGATTTATGCTTTTTCTGTTCAAATTTATAATTTTTCTTTTTTTGAGAGAGTGTCTGGTGTTCCTGAAGACTTGAATAAAGTAAATGCAAAAGAATAATTGGTCAGAAGTAATATGAGGAAATATACAGGTAGTGTATGTATTTTTATCTTCCTAAAAATCAGGAATATGTCAGGCATGGTGGTACATGCAGAAAGACTGCAAGTTGGAGCCAAATTTGGGCAACTTAGTGAAATGCTGTCTCAAAATAAAAAATTTAAAAAGGGCTGGAGAAATAGTTTAATTCAAAGGCCCTGAGTTCAGGCCCTAGTACTGTAGATAGACAGGCAGATAGATAAGATAGATAGGAAGACAGGGAGTGGTTTGTACATCAGTGGTAGAACAGTCCATAATACTGCCCCCACCCCGAAACAGTAATCAGTATGGCATCTGGCCATCTCCTTTACGGAGCTGACAAAAATGACAATTAAAGCATGAGGCAATATATATTTATTCTCAGCATTTCAGTCATCACCTCCTCATGTATATAATAACTAGGTAGCACCAATTATATTTTCCCCTCAAATAAGTAAAAATGAGAGCTTATGCCTGTCTTGGTTACTTTTTTCTCATTGCTGAGACAAAATACCCAACACCCAAAATGAGGCAAGGAAAGGTTTATTTAGCTTACAGTCCATACTCGGCTGGCTCAGAGGCAGAGTGGTACATGGCAAAGGGCAAACATTCATTGCGGTAGAGCACAGCAAAAACCACAAAAGCAAAAGGGAGGAATGGCAAGCAAGCAGCCTCTTTCCCTCCCTTACATTGTAAAGAGGCTATCCCCACTGGGGTAGCACTCACAGTCTCCATGCCCTCCTCTTCCACAGGCTCAGGATGTGTACAAAGTAAGCACCCTGGGTCCCTGCTGAGTCACTCAGCCAAATCTCTAGGCTCCCCAAGTTGACACAACGGATCAACCATAACAATACCATAAGCCAAGACACTCCAGAATGCCAAATGATAATAGGCCTAACATATTACATTCTATAATATTCTATTTTTTCCTCTACTTTTTTATTGGAATGAGAACTAAAATTAACTTAGTTGAAGCAACACATTCTTGTTATGGCAGGAAAGTTTGATTACACATTAACAAGTAAGATTTACAAATAATAAAGTTTGTCTTAAGTAGCTTAAGGCATGGTCTGACAAAATGAAGATTTCTGTCAGAGCCAAAACACTGTAAATAACACATGAGGATTAGGCAAGAAGACTTCTGTTAAGTCTAAGACCAGCCTGAACCACACAGTAATTCCCTGTCTCAAAAACCAAACTGACTGAAGTGTACTCTTTTAACAGTCACTTATCCCACAGACCCTAAAATTCACTAGAGCATGCTGTAACATGAGCAAAACAAAGCATTTATCATCATACTGCTTGTGATGTTCCTCTTGAGAGTAAAATCTTCCCCTGCTAAATTATAGCCTAGAGATCATCTTAAAGAGAAATCATCAATGAGCCTTGAACTTTTGGCAAGCAACTGGTAAGAACTGTTTTAAAAAGTACATCCTTGGGCTGAGGATGTAGCGCAGTGGTATAGAGCTCTTCCCTAGCCTAGGTGAGGCTCTGGTTTCTGCCAAAAAAATAAGTAAGTAAACAAAGCACATCCTTAAGCAATTACTTTGTACCATGGTTACTTAAGATAGCATGGGAAACTGATGTAAGTGTATATGGAAACTTTCTGTGCTATTTTTGTAATTTTTCTGTGAATTTAAAATTATTCCCCTCCAAATGAGCTTATTACACTAAGAACAATAATTTTTTTTTAAGAAAGAGACTACACAAAACACAATTTCCATAGGATCACAGAGGAGGACAGAGATCAGAAGGGCTCTAGAGAAAGCAAAAGGGGCCTTCAGAGAACCAAACTCAAAGCCCAAGGCAAAATGCATGCGCTGGGGCTGCAAAAGGTCCCGCAAGCAGAAGATCTTAACAGAAATATGTTAACTCAAGTTGTAATACCACAAAATACCTCTATGAGCAAAAAGAAAAATCAGAAGGAAGGAAAACTGTAATATATGATCAAAAATCTAGAGAATACTCATTATCATTCAAAAGCACTTTTTTCTCACAAATATGGACATGCAAGATGACATTTCTAAAATTCTAACATCTGTGAAATCATGAAAGCTGTATTTCTAAAGCTCCAAAGTGTTTCTTCATTCGAAACAGACTTTCAAAGTAATGGACTAATAAAATCCACAGCTTAAGTAAGCTTATTTCTAACTCCTGCATATCAGTTTGTACAGATATCAAAGGAATCATTAATATTCTAGTTAAAATATCAACTTTTGCCTAATGTCTGTGCTGTAACTGCAATAGCTGCTATCACTGTATGAGTCATCACCTTAGAGTATTTTAATAGGTACTTCTTATGCAGAAGCTCAATTAATATTCCCAACTCTAAAAGACAGTAACCTCATTTTCCAAAAGTAGAAACAGACAAAGGAAGATTAAACAATAGAAACACAAAGCCCTAATTTAACAGTGAAAATGTTGTATCTCAAAAGTGCAGTTTTTCTCTGTCAACTAGTATTATGCTGAAAATGGAAAGTCTGCTTTAACTGAAATATAAATGGTAAAACAACTGCAGGAAACTAAGGTGATATTTCTATAAAGAATAATACAATGAAGTTCTATTACTTACATCAAGAGACACTGCTCCTAGGTACCAAATTAGAGGGTACCACAACCCAATGTTCTACTCTTGTATTATAATGAATTCAAAGTCATTTCTGCAGGTGTTCTGGTGCTTTCACATCTAGGATGTCATTCAGAAGCTACAAAAATACTAAGACAAAGCTGGGTATGGTGATACATGCCTATAATCCCTGCTACACAGGAAGCTGAGGTAGGAAGGTTGCACATTCGAGGTCAGCCTGGGGCACTTAGTGAGACCCTGTCTCAAAACCAAAAATATAAAGGGCTGGTAATGTAGCTCAGGGACAGAGAACCCCCACATTTTATTTCTAGTACCAAAAACCAAACCAAACAAAATCAATAATAAAGGCAAAACTCCCTCAGGAGCATCCATTTCCTTTTAAATAGAACACAGTACCTGTACTGTTATTTGTTGGCATAGTGCTGCCACCATGTGGAGGAGCCTCTGAAAAATTGCAACAAAATCACTCAAGCACAGCAAAATGAGTCATTCCTATTAGAATAAAAGAACTGAGATGATTTTATAAGAAACGAGTATCTAGATAAAGACCTCTGTGCTCAAAACTGCAGTCATTTTTTTTTTTTGTAATTGTAATACTTTCTTAAGGTTAAAAAAGGACATGTATAGGGCATATAGTTGCCTGTAGCCGGAAAAAGAGTAAAGTAAAACAAGATGGACATGCATTGGTAATTGATGAGTTGGGTGATAATAAATGAATTTATTTATTCATTATATTCATCTATTCTTTTTAACTTTAAGTACAACTGAAAATTCCCTTAATAAAAAGCATAGCTAAATAAAGGGCACACACATGTTGCTCAAATACAATGAATTGGATGAAAACTAGCCCTCTCTCCTCTACAAAGAAAACAGAATAATGGACAAACTAGGCCTGTCCTAGAAACTTGGTATTATCTCAGTTGATCTGGATGAAGACCTGCAAGTACCACTTGAGTTTTTAAAAATGAAAAATACCTTTAGCACTAAACCCCCAGTTCTGCATGAAGCATTTACACTGATGCAGAGATGACTTCCCCCCTCAAACTGGAAGGGCCTGCAGGAGTTAGAATTCACTTTCACCCCAACCCAGTCTTAGCATCACTGAATATTTAATGAGTTTCCACAGGATACATGACATTCTGCTTATCTGCTTGGTATTGAGACCCAAACACTTCATCTCCTCATTTGTCCTCAGGTCAAGAATTTCAGACAGTTGTTCCGAATAACAGTGAATTAAAAGCAGCAAGAAAAAGATTGGTACCTTTTAAACATTTTGTAAAACAGGTATTACTGCCTTAGGAATTTATTTATTTATTTATGGTCTCTTTTTTTAAAAGGTGCCACAAGGTGCTGCTGGGGAGAGGGGTTGGACAAAACGTAGGTTTGATCCAGTACTGGTAGTGACACCTTATCAGAAGACATGGTTTAAGGCAAGCACTTCTGCAGCCACCTCTAAGCTGACAAAGTAGCTGAAAGATTACGGGTTGGTAGTCAGTGTAATAAGAACCTTTACATGCGAACCTTGCTTCAACTTCTGACATTACTAATAATCTGCAAAACAATAAATAGAAGCCAAGGCTACCCACCCACAGAATAAAACGAACCAAATGAGAGATAAAAGTACAGATATGTGCAAGCAATCTGCAAGGGAGAGATGTTCGAATTCCAACTCTCTCCATCTGAGAAAGTTCAACAAGAAAATATTTAGTTACTTACTGATTAGTGTCATTCAACTGTAAATGAATACTTCACAGTCAAAAAGGAAGTACTTTTTTCCCTTACAGTACTGCGTACCAAACCCAGGGTTCCCAGCACGCCAGGCACGTGGCTGATCACTGTTGCATTCCTGGCCCTTTTCATTACTATTATTTTTACATGGAGGCAGAGTCTTAATAAGTTGCCCAGGCTGAACTCAAACTTGCAAACTTTTACCTCAGCTTCCCAAGTAGGTAGGATTATAGGTGTGTATCACTGTGCCCAGCAAAAAGGAGCTGTAAAGAAAGTGGTTATATTCTTTCATCAGCTCAATAATCATATTTAGTGACCAATCTGTCAATTCAAGTAAGATCTGGTTAAGAGCAAAGTCAATGCATCACTTGAGACTTGATTCCATAAACAAATTTAAAATGTTAACATAAAAAAAGAGCCCAACTTTAAGGTGTTAAGTTCTAGATGCTAAACATTTAGAACATAATCAACTTGGCTAAAAAGAAAAATAAACCCTTGGTCCAGAGTTCTTTAAAAGTGTATTGCATAAATTTAGCCAGGTATGATGGTGCACACCTGTACACCATCATACACCGCATTATTGAGAGTCAGAGAGAGCATACCATTTCATTCTCCCTGCCTGGTGTATTTCTGAGATGAACTAAATATCACTGGGAAGATTTGCCTGAACTGCATAGCGAGTCCCTGTCCCCCCACCCCTGCGCCAAAAAAAGTATAAATTTAAGGTAAAATCTCCTAAAGAAAATGATTAAAATACTGGCTTATTTCTAAACAAACACACAGCAGGTAAAATACATAGGTTTGCTTTAAAATCTGTTATTTTAGTGCTTGGTTCTTTTCCCAACAACACCTAGTGCAGTGGTGGTGAGCCTATGGCCTGTGTGCCCCAGTGGGCTGTTTATATCACTGAAAGCTCTAAAAGGTTCGCCATCACTGACCTAGGGTGTGGCATATACAACCTGGAATACACAGAAGTCATGTTTCTCATAATGCCCTGTGGCTCCACGTCACAAAGACAAGGTCTGTGTTAAACATGCCTTGAAAAGAGACCCATTTTAAATACTGCTCTTTTAAAAAAGATGCTTATTACCATTGGATTTGAATCTGCTATGAGATCCCGTAGAGAATCTAGAAATCCCTGATCTTCCACCATTTGGGCATTGATATCATGGAGTTTTGCCACGCAGACTGCTGCTGTTTTCCGAACATAGGGGTCTTCATCCTTTAAGCACTTTCGAAGGGGCTCACAAAGATATTCTGTAATCTTGTCGACCCGGATGCACCCCA